>CACRXK020013430.1:0-14048 GCA_902702795.2 Paramuricea clavata
TTATATATGTGTATATATATATATATATATATATATATATATATATATATATATATATATATATATATATATATATACACACACTGGGCAAGATTTAAAAATATGCCTGGCCATGGTGGGAATCAAACCTTGGACATTCAGAGTAACATCACAAACATCATACAGTATGCTAGTACCAAGGTGATAGTCTTGACAACTTGACTCCCAAGGACTTGTTTGAATTCAACTGAAATTTATTTTGTATCATTTTGCATGTTGAAAGAATGAGGAAAATAGTTCAGACAAATAGCATGTAAATATTGAGGTTCGGTGTCAGGCGAACAACATGCACTGACTGTGTAAAATATTTTCCATCAAAAATGCATGCCATTACCAACATCAAATGTCATCCAGTGGCGTAACTACTATGGGCTCGGACTGGGGGGCCCCAACCCCAATGGGGTCCCTCAGGCTATAGCCTATAGAGCAACAATGCCGTTCTCTGACCGTCAGAATTCTGTAAAATCTCTCCCCAAAGTCTGGGAAATGGCATTTCAGAGAGTCTAGATTCAAAAATTTTCCAGGTGAGCATGTCCTTGACTCACTAGAAAACTTGTGCATATACGGCGCTCGACTTGTGTCTTTGGCACTTCTACTAGGAGGCGGCCTTCGAAAAGTTTGAACGGGGGCCCCCTGATATAACGTCGCTACTGATGTCATCAAGAATGTTTCATTTTCTTTATGATTTCAATTGATTTTACTATATGCAATTTCTAGAGAAAATGCTACAGGCCTCTAGCTATAAAACCTGGTAACTAGCTTCAACAGAAGTTGGTAGAATTGAACTGCCAGTTTTGGGTCTTGATAGACTTAATAATTCTACACATTAAATTTCACTGCCACCAGCGGGCAGTGGCCAGTTTACATGGACTATAAAATCATTCAAAGCCATGATCAAGTTCTGGCTTAAAAGGTCTTCCTCTATAGTTGAAGCAGGTGTGGTCAAAAATGGCATTTTATATCGTAAAAATTTGCTTGTTTATTTCGCTTTGTTTTGACCTAGGACCTTAATTTATAGTACTCTATCACAAATTATTAATATTGAACATATATTATTAAACAGTATTTTACCTTTACAAATAAACGTCTCTCCATACCTGACTGCATTCTAGGCCCCTCCCGCCAAAGATCTTTGGCGGGGAAAAATTTTCAACTTACTTTTGGCGGCGCATTTTGGCGTAAATTTTAGCTCATCCACTATTTTTGGCGGCGTGCAGTCTAGAAAAAATGGCGGATACGCAAGCTGCAAATGTTGAGATGTGTTTTAAAATATACTAAATTACTAATGAATAATACATGTTCGAATAATATATCATTTATTTACAGGTAATTGTTTTATTTAAATAAAGTTCCTTTTTTTCTTAACTTGTTTATAACCTTTTCTACTTGCACTGTGCAATTTTGTCATTTTTAAATCCATGTCGATTTTACTAAATTAAATTATAAATATATAATATAAATACTCTTCAGGCATTCAGCAATTCCGTGATAATTGTTTTATTTATGAATTGTCTGTCGAAGTTGTAGAACTAATAGATCATAAAATAATATATTCAAAAGTAAAACAATATCCCAAGTATGCCTGTTTTTGTTATATACCTGAAAATAAAGTGTTTTATTGTTGTAAATATCTCCAGTTGTCATCAATAAAATACTATTAATTACGTTGATGAAATAATGAAGGGAAGTTTCAAGGGCCAGAAGCTGGTGCAAGGATGGAAACTGGTGTCTCAAGATGAAACCAATTGCTATTGGGAAGCAAGAGACATTGAGGATTGTCAAAGCAATTTCGAAGTATTTGTCAAAGATACAGTAGAGACTAGAGTCAATGAGCAGAAGATACGACATATGCGTGCCAATCATGTGCGAAATGTTGACGTGTCTTGATTTAGAGTCCATCATCACTTTGCTATGTGGTAAAAGGCGAGATGGCAAGCCATGCATAAATGAGGGAGATCTTGAAGAATATGGGACGAGTTGGGACGGAAGGCTTCAAGGCATTTATAAGTCATATATGCAGCATTACGCATGTTAAATTGGCCATTGAGGATGGTGCCATTGATCTTGACCCTCGGCTAAGTCACATTGTGCACCGAAAATTGAAGCAAGCACTCAAAGATATTGTGTGGTAGGGTAGAGAAACCATGATCAATTGGTTTGATTACGTCCCATCTGAGATCAGTGGGAAAATTAAACCTCTTTCTTCTGTTATTTCTAAAGATAGTGGTAACCTATCTTCCATGGAGAAAGTATTGGAAGACCACTCGTCCCAGTCGTTTGTCACCACTAGATTTCATATGCGATTCACGAAAGGTGAGAAGATATACACAGTCCAGTTGAACGAGTCCGCGGTTTATTTGTTGTTGTATACAGATGAATGTATGTATTCCAAACTTGGCAAAGAAACATGTTTGGTCATCGATATTGCACTTGCAAAAGGTGGACCTGAAGCAATCGTCGAGTCATTCTACTCCCTGATGAAGTGCCACAAGAAAGCTGGTGGTTAAAATAATGAAAACCTTTCCTTACGAACAAAGTTAGACTGGAGCTTGCCCGGACCGTTGCAAGCTGATCGCATGGTTAAGGAAGTTGCCCCACTTTATCTTGACGGAAACAAGAAGAAAGGCCTAAAACCTCATTGGTTACCTGTTATCGGGGACAAATGTAACTATAAGACAAGCAAAGTTATTGACAGAATTGAAAATGCTGATACTAAGTTGCCATATGTTTTGTAGAATTTGACAACTGTCAGGTTAAAAATACAATAATTGTAACGTTTTATATTAGCCAGAATATTTAAATGCTCTTGTGTAATACTTGTTTGAAACTATACTGTAGTTTATTCGAAAATTAAACTATATATGTTTTGATTGCCACAGTTCTGCAGCTTTTGACGTTTTTCGATTTACCAGGTTGTGTGTTTTATCAATACGTCAATTTCAGCGCTTCTGTCTGGGAGCTAGCGATAATTACGTCATTTGGCCCAGCACTGCTGCCACTGCGTTGGCTCAGATTAGCGATAATTACGTCATTTGGTCTGGGAGCCTTGCTCTCATGAATCGTGAGCCAATCACCTTGCGTAATTTACTAATGAGAGCAAGACTCCAGGACCAACAAGTATGTTTGACGTAATTGATGCGTCAAAATGATGTCATCGGGCTCCAATTTCCATAGAGATTTCTGCACCTTTGGCGCATGTAACTTGACTTTAGATAGTCTTTGGCGGATCGAATTTTAAAGCTGAATTTCTGGTGTGAATCTTTGGCGGCGAGAAAAGGTGGAATGCAGTCGGGTCTCCATAAATTCTTGAGGTTTGAATATTCGTTCCCTGTCTTTCACTAGCCAGGATGATTCTTGCCACTTGTGCAACTCGAAACAAATGTTAAAATGTCGAAGAGAAGGCAAACACCGAGGCAAACTCCAAAACAAAAACCTAAAATATTTTTTCGAAAATCAGGGGGATGTGAAAGTGGTAGCGGGCTCAAAATGAGCCTTGCTCAGTGGTAATTACCACGAGGATTTAGGACCAGTGGCGTCATTTTGGCGTCAGCAAATGTGAAAATCCGCCATGTTTTTGGCTTCACTTGCTTGACTGAAAGAGAGATAGGAGCACTCCCTCCAGATATATTATAGCTCAGTGCATTTATGTGAAACACGAAACGGTGGCCTGAACGAGGCACATCTTCTCCGTAGAAGCATGCAGCTTCGAATTCTCCTTGGAATATTTGTTGGTTTTATACGACGGGGGGAGGAAGAGAGATCAAGTCACAACGCAACCTCGTGGCTCGTGGTCTCAAAGGCACATTATAAAGTTTTATACTGTAATATATGCTGATTTACGTATTGATATAGATATTGGATTTTAAATTTTCTGACTAGTAATGGTGGAGTTCTAAATAATGAAATGAAGTTGTGCCTGTCGTGCATACAATGTGGAGAGCACTTTGCGGATGGGAGCAAATTTTCTGGAAGGAAGCTCTTCAACAGTAAGTGAAAAATATATTCTCTATTATTTTATGTGCATATGTGTATTAGGCCGTGGGCTGTTGGCCAAAATTATTTCGGTTCGTGACCCCCATGCGAGAAATACTTGGTTTGGGGTTTATTTGAAATATATATAGGTACATCGCTACCAAAAAAAGTTCCCAAGCAAAAAAGTTGCCCAATCTCGAGAAAATGGGTGATCAATGATTATCCTCTATTAAATTGTATTACAGCAAAAATATGGGAAATTCTGTATTCAATTACAATAAAAATGACTTGCATCATCGGAAAACGTACAAAAAACCGCATACAAGACTTTTAAACAGTTTTTTGATTTTTCGAATAGTCTTTGAGTTATTGCTGTTTTAAATGTGAAAATTGGCCCAAAATGTCGCAATAAGGACTGGGTACTAGGTCAAAAACGCGTTTTGACAGCGTATAACTCGAAAACAATTATAGATATAAAAAAACTGTTTAAATGTCTTATATGTAGGTTTTTGTAAGCTTTCTGATAATGCAAGTCATTTTTGTTGTAATTGAATACAAAATTTTACATTTTCTTGCTGTAATACAATTTAATAGAGGATAATCACTGATCACCCATTTGCTCGGTGTTGAGCAGGTTTTTTGCTTGGGAACTTTTTGTGGTAATTAAGCATCTATGGTTCTATGAATTGAACCACAGAAAATCTATTTCCCAGATGGGTGCCACGAAATTGCTTTTCTAGGCACTTTTTTGCACAACAGCCCACGGCATATATATTGTATTATTTTACCGTGTATGCATGTGAAATATATGTCAAGTTCAATTTCAATTTATTTCACACTATATCAGTTTGACATATACATTACATTTATAGACGAGATATTCATAATACAAATTCGGTGTAAATACATAAAAAAGTTTTAAATTAAGACATTCAAATTGTGTACGGTGACCAAAGTACCATAAGCTTTTGAGTTGGCCACCGTCTACAAATTGTGGTTATAAAACAAGTCAATTGCCGGTGTGGCGGTCTGAGATTGTTGTCATGGTGAGATTGTACTTTAATTACTGCGCATGCTCCAAACCGGGCCTGCAATCCCAGAACGCGTTACAGCGGTCTGATATTGCCATCGTGCTGAGATTGTTATATCAATAATACATGGAGTATTAGACTTTAAAATACTACATACATGCACAACAAGTGAAAAACTCGAGATTTATTTGAATCCATCCTAAACAACAAACATGTTTAAAGGTAGAAACTAAATGACATGAATAAAGAGATAGTTTTCTGTGTTTTTACCGAAATTTGAACATTTGGAAATCAGGACGAGTCGGACGTAGATGAATCATGAATGTACGTAGCATACTATAAATATTATGATACTTTAACTGCAATGTGTAATGAAAATTATAATTTAATATAAACAGAGTATAAACAGTCAAAGTCTTATTAATTTTGTTATACTTGTTTAGTTGTGTATATAGACGCCTCGCACTTTTAGTTTGAGTCAAGACTGCACATGAACTTGAGCTCCCGAATGTGTATATTGTTTCAGAGTTTGCATAATTGCATTCAGTTAATTGAAATAAAAAATTGTGTTGATCAAACTTCACAATGAAACTGAAAATTTGTAGTTTCTAAATAGATTCCAAAATATTTATTTCAGGCAGTAACTATGAGGTGTAGCAATACCTTTTAGCTATTGATTAACCCCATTGTTCCATTAAGCTGCAACAGGGGCGTAGGAAGCACCTGGAGTTTGGGGGGGCACCGGCTTGTAGGGGCACATTACTATCGGAAAGGGCACCTAAAAATTTTTTCCCGGAAATGTTGTCGACGGGGGGGGGGGGGGGGAGAAATTTCTCCTGAGGAAAATTTTCCGTCGTATCATACCGAAATTTATGTTTGTGACCTAATTTTTAAAAAAAATTTGTAAATTTCCACACAAAAACGGCACTTATTGTTTTAATTTAGTATTTACAGCGACATTAGCTTCTACAAAAGGGGCACTTTTCCTCACAAAAAAGGGCACTTTTCAACACAAAAAGGGCACTTTTTATCACAAAAAAGGGCACTTTTAGTCCTTTAAAAAACTCATTTTTATTTAAAGTTAAAAGAAAACCGATTTGAAAAGTGTAATTTTCCTAATGTTTACGAAAGACACACCCACTGATTTGTCTTACAAGTGTTAAATAGTATAAAAATATCAAAGCAGGAACGATTACCCATTAGCTAACAATCTGCTTTGTTGTAGTATTTTACTGTCTGATATCTGACGATTCTGCTTGTTAGTGCCATAGTGGTGGGGTATACTCCCAAGTTAATGGGTTAACAAAACTAACTGCCAATGTCACCCACTCTCTCCCTGACAAGTAAAACTGGCTGGCATTAGGGGTTAACAGGATGCATGGGCAGAACCCAATGAGTGGCAGCACTTTCCCCGTGACGAGTAAAATCGTCTGGCATTAGACAGTGTAAATAATAATGTAGGGGGCATCTGGGCGTCCCTTTGATGAGTTAAAGTTTACTGTCGATGCAATGGAAGTGTTGACAAAATATTGCACCAATTCCTTTCCTCAAGTGGATCAATTCATTTGATAGAAAATTGATCAACTTCCTGTTGCTTTTAGATGAGCCAATTAGATTTTGTTTCAGAACCGATTGACCAATACGAAACGCACAGGAAGTAAAAAGAAATTTGAATTCGTATGGATTGATCAACTTGAGCAAATGAATTCATGCAATATTTTATCAACACTTCCATTGCATCGACAGTAAGAAGTTTTCGAATAAGTACACATAGATGCATAAATATATATATTAATACCCAACTGGCTACAATACAAATTCTTCTATTTACAATGGGCAGCTATTTACAATCCCAGCAACATATGTACAGGGAGCAACTATTTACATTAGCGTTTTATTTACAGTTCGGAGCAATTTATTTACAATTACGACAAAAGAAGGGAATATTTTTCTTAACAACTTTTGGGGTCTTCTCACACTTACGGTGGAACCAGTTGAAACAACCATCGCATTCAATCATGAAAACCTTTTTTGTGTAAGGCTGTTTGCAATGGCAGTACACTTCAACATCTTCCATGCGACGATAACCAATGTGAGCTCGCTTGGTTGATGAAACAGGGAATGGTGACATGAAGCCTTGCTCAAAGCATTTGCACAGGTGACTACGCATGACATCTTGTTCCCACAAACATTCCTCCGGTAGGATTCCAAATGCAAGGCATGTTGCAACAGCAATTGCAAAAAGACCACAATCATCACTCCCTTTTTGCTTTTGAATATCACCCCACCAAAGAGTAATATTTTGTGATGTAGGCTGGACCATGTATGCCATCTTTTTAGAAATTTCAGTTTAACTGAGAGGCTGAAATCTTCATAGAGCGAGTCGTAAACCATAGCCTCATCATTTCCACAGGCAACATTACTAACTGTTGTCCAGTGGTCGCCTGTGACATTCATAATTTGAATAAACTCTTTCTTTGGTGTTCCAACATTTTGGCATCCTTCAGGACAAAAGACTGACACTGCTTGAAATCCATCTATGTGTGCACACTGGTTTGCTAATAACGCTTGAGCATGATTGATATGTTCATCACTCAACCACTTTCCATCCTTTCTGATTGTTTTTGTGAGCGATGCAATGTTCTTTTCTAAATAGGCTGGTTTAACAGGCAGAAGCCCAGTTTTACGTTGCTTTGGGCCAGTGGAAGACAGAATAACAATGTCATCTTCACATTCTTTCACACTAGTGGCTGTTGATGGCGGTGATTGGGAAGGACTTTCAACTTTCATGGAATGTGATACATCATCAGATGGGGCTTGATCATTTTCACAGTCATATGTTGTGCTGTTTGAACATTCAGCCACCCTGGATAGTTCCTCGCTTTCACATAACTCTTCATGCAAATCACTGGTTTTGTGGGGCCGAAGTTGACAATATGGGACTTTAACATTTAGAGGTTGACCACTTTCAATGTTCTGCAGTGTTGCACGTTGGTGGTTATCAATTTCAGCAACCCTAAAAAATAGCAAAGAAGGTCATACATTTTATTGGCAAACAGGCCGATTAATAGGCAAAACTCATCTCTACTTAGGTGTGCTTAGTACTGTATGCATTGCCACTAAATAAGCTACTAACTGTACTAACAAGAGGCATGGACAGATCTGTCTGGTTTATAACCATAATTACCTGTAAGGACCAGTCCATAGTGCTTCCATCTTGCCTCCCTTTCGACTGACATTCTTCATTACTTTTCTAAGTACAAGGTCTCCAACATGATGTTCAAAGACCTTTACTCCCTTGCTCTTTCTTTCTCCAAATTCCTTCTGTTGCTTCTTTTGCGCTTTGTCAACGTTTTCTTGAACTTTAATAACATACCAGAAATATTATAATATTAGAAATGATTGATAAAAATCTCAAACTCTCATGCTTGTTAACACTTATGTCCATAAATGGTTTGATAAGGTTAAGGTGTTAGCATATATACCTGTTATGTTAGGCATAATCTTAGGTACACCTCGACTCCAAAAATTGTTGGAGTACCAGTCAGGTACGCCTAAAAAATATTGAATTATCGCACCCTGGATAGTTCTGTTAACCCAATGTGATGAGTACATCTGGAAGTTACAGTAGGTGCAACATACAAACTGTTCAATATTAACCTTTTCGTTGATATTAGCCATCTTAGAAACTCTTGCCATAACCATCTGTTCTAAGTCATCATCATTGAGTTGTTCCTCTAGAATGGCATGGTCCTCTTCTGTGTTTTCCATCTGCAAAATCAGAATGTGAGTATTACTGCTATACACAGCTTTGTCTTGTTCATGTTTTACAATGAGATATGTTTTACTTATTTGAATGTATAGGTAATTGTATGGTTTCAAGTGCAATCTGGAAAAAAAGCATGCACGAGTGACTTCAAAATTGCAAACACTTCAAAAGTGAAAAACTCATAAGTGCCTGTTTTTCCAAGTTGCACGAGAAGGTATACTATTACTTATTAATAATATACACAAAAATTTATTAATCACATACATGTATGCAGGCGAGTTAAATGCAAAATAATATATCTATAATTTGAACAACAACATGTAAACAGAACAAACAACAACTGTCAAAATGTATTAAAAAGAAAATATTTCAAAATGTTTTAACATGTAAACATAAATGAGAAAAAAGTTTGCACTTCATTTCTTTTTTTGGTACTTTATTTCTTTTTTTTTTTACTTTATTTAAAAAAAATTGCACTGCTCTTAGCCAATCAAATTATTAGTTTAATATATAACTACCTCCATTGAGTTCTAGGATGACGACCAAACATTAGAAAGAATGGACTATATTTGGTAGATCCTTGCTTTTGTGTTCTAATTGAGAATGCAACTTCCTCCACAAATTGATCCCAGTTGTTCTGATGTTCATTTACCAGTTTGGAAAGGCGAACCTTCAGGGTCTGATTGGTACGCTCATCCAACCCATTCGTTTGCGGGTGGTAGGCACTTGTCACAGACCGTTTGATGTTTAACTCTTCACATACCACGTTATTAACCTAGAATTAATGAAAAGGGGGAAGCATGCTCAAGTATCACATTGCAAACTAATTATATACAGCACTATACATGCATTACGATTTGGGGGGGAAAATTTGCATTTATAAGAATAACAAACAATGTGAAAACCAAGAACGGATTTTGTGTGCGCCCCCAACAAAAATGTGCATCCCCCTGTCAAAATTTAAATGCACTAAATTAAACTACTGTTAAGTAAGATAGAAATATTATGTTCATCCCCCAGAGAAAAATATGAAAATCCACCCTTGGTGAAAACAATGAAATCATCTATATATGAGTAGTACTTGACAATTTGCAACAGTTAAAATGTAGACTTACGTTTGCAACAAACTCGCGGCCTTGGTCAGATAATAATCTACAAGGGGCACCCCACCTATAAAAAAATTCACATATTTACTGAAGTGGTGACTAAATATACTGCATATGTTCACAACATATTTTTAGTTTTTGTAATACAGTATAAGTTTAGTTTATTTATAGTTACATGCAATTAATGGAATTTTCCTGACCTGCAAACAAAGGTTTGAATACACCTTGCAAATCCAGCAGCAGCTTTCTCTTTCAATGGGAAAAAATCCACAAATTTTGTGAAGTTGTCTGTAAAAGTGAGGACGTATTTGAATCCTTCCAAAGTTGTTGGAAGAGGTCCTAAACACGGAACAATAAACAGGATACTGTTAGTAAGGATTTTTCTTATCCAAATTTCAAACATCTAAGTAATGTTTTCAATCACATGATCATGCAGCTGACGCAAGATGAAAATGGTGTCTTAGAAGAATCCGAAATGTTAGAGAAAAGTAATTAAAAATATTTGAAATAATCTAGAAGAACAATAAACAAACAAAAGATATGTGTTAGCTGTTTAGAATTTCCTGCGAGGCTATTTTTTCCATCCCTGTATGAGTGGCATTGGGTGCTGCTTAACAATAATGCAGTTAAGCTCACTTTCCTTGTGGTTGTTTGAGCAATGTGGCTCCACAACACTTTGCACATGTCTATATGCATTGATGTCACCATGTACCAGATATGTATGTTGTACACTCATATATCTATATTACCAATGAGATCCATTCCAACCAATTCCATAGGTTCATTGACCTTGATTGATTTCAATTCTGGTGCCTGAGTTTTTATCTTCTCAAATCTTTGACAACGATCACAAGTCTGGCACTGTTTAGAAGATAAATATCTCTATTAACTCATTCTGTCACCCACAACTTTTTAGTTACTCATAATTGTCTGTCTTATATCACACGATAAGTGGGAAATGTTGTATACAGGATTAATTTAATCAATGCAATGGCAATTTGTCTAATACTACCAGAGGTTTACTCATTGTTTGCAAAAGCATGTTGCAAGATAAGGCAGGGTTTATCACAATGTGTGGCATTGTACGGCTTTGGAATCCATATATGCAGGAAGATTTATATATTTGACTTACACCTGAAATGTTTATTTTTGGATTTTGCTGCCATGTAGAGAAATATATTTTCTAGGCCTGTAATAAATACCATATACATATGTTCTTGTGACTTACGTATTCTGTGACATCTGCTTTCATACCATGCCATGTGTAATACTGTGAAATTTTAGCCAGTGTGTTATTGATACCACTATGCCCACCCATAGGATTTGAGTGATACTGGTTTAGGATGTCTTTGATTTCTTCCAACTCGGTGACAACTCTCTTCTTCAGGTCCTTTTTCTGTCCAACATATATCAATTCATTATCTAATATTAAAAGAAAAAAGAATAATTGTAGAATTTGTGATTTTCTCATTTCACAACATATATAGCAGTAGAAATGTAGGAAATTCAAAAACTATCTCTGTCACTCTCTAATAAACAATCTTGCACCAGTCGGTTGCAAAGCATGTTCTCCCTGTCCCTCAAAGCATGGCTCGGTAAATAAATTGCATATAAAACTGGTCAGTTATAGTCTTGCAGATACAGTATAAAGTAGCCCACAAGCTGCTACAACTATAAGGTTTTTAATTATATATTATATAGACACTTACTGGTTGAATTAAACTTGTGTGTTACTGCCTTGTTCTTTATGTTTCTGATTTCCTTTTTTGAGAGTCCTGGTCTGCATTTGTTCGTTTGTAAGTAATATATCAGGTCCTCGCACTGACTTTTATATTGGCCGAGTCGAACATCTCGTGGGACTGTTGCCTTTTTGACAGTAGCCTCTTCTTGCTCGACCACCAGCTCTGAATTACTTGTTTCTGAAGCACAATCGGTGTTTTGTTCACTGATGAG
Organism: Paramuricea clavata; assembly: GCA_902702795.2. Classification (NCBI taxonomy): domain Eukaryota; kingdom Metazoa; phylum Cnidaria; class Anthozoa; order Malacalcyonacea; family Plexauridae; genus Paramuricea; species Paramuricea clavata. Next base: position 11,871 of record CACRXK020013430.1, read on the forward strand.
AGCAGGCATCTTTATTCTCACTGACAAATATGGGAATTATATTTTATTTAAGATATGAAATAAGGATGTTGGCGTTTAATAGGAAACATACAGTGATTTTTATCGACTCGACCTGTTGATGTTTTAATATGATCACTGTAATAGCGTGTAACATTTAGTATAATAAAACATTAAAAAATACTCACCTTTATAATAACAACAACAACAGCAGCACGATCCAACGATGCAGCCACAGAAGAGAAATATCCAAAAGGAATATAAAAAAGCGAAGATTTCGGAGAGATTTTGACACAGTTCGATCGAAGATAACGTGTTTGCAACTGAGCACAATCTGAGCACGGTCAATATTCATCGCGGGCGCATTGGCTTACTGCGCATGTGCAGATCAATTAAGATCAATCTGAGCATGATACAATCTCAGACCGCCACACCGGAAAGGTATACCGTAATCAATGGCTGGTTTAGACAAATATAGCCTACAGTATATGCTTACAGGCTATCAGCCACAAGGGCATATTCTGACGCCGTACATCGATATAAAGTAGATGCCTAAATTCGGAACAGAAAGTATTTTAAAAGTACTATAGATAAAACATGAGCAGCCGATCTGTATCTGATATGCAAACTCGAGCCGAAGGCGAGAGTTTGTATATCAGTTACAGATCGGACGCGAATGCTTTATCGCACTTAAAAAATGACCCATCTTATGAGTTCATTGGCGAAATAATTTAAAAATAAACATTGTCTACGCCGAGAAAATCAAAGTTGAAGTTTATGTAAATATGTAATGTTGATGTTTATGTGAATAATTGTTGAAAGGTCTTGTAAATTGGAATTTATATCGAGTGTAGGGCTTGTTGGTAACCTTTGGAATTTATATCGAGTGTAGGGGATGTAGGTAACATTTTCATAAATATATATATATATATATATATATATATATATATATATATATATATATATATATATATATATATATATATATATATATATATATATATATTTGAGGTAAGCGAAATTCTACATTTGCTCTATCTTTATGATATTGAGCACTCTTTGCGTTTCGTATACACAAACCTACTCGTATATATATATATATATATATATATATATATATATATATATATATATATATATATATATATATATATATATATATATATATATATATATATATATATATATATTTGCAGTTTGAGCGCTCTGGCATGGTTTTGATGTCCCACAATCGTGAGGCATCAAAGGTAACTATAAATAAGAGTTACTTTCATCCTGCTCATCAGCACTACACTGATGAGGCCCATTAGGCCGAAACGGTACCGTCTGTAGTTATATATATATATATATATATATATATATATATATATGTAGTACTGAGAAAAGTGAAAAGTGAATGATTTTCAAGCTTACCTTATTCTAACTTGCAAGGTTTATCACGAGTGCCGCATTTGCATGCTGCAGAGCAGTTGATATTTGAACCTTTGCAAGGGCATCCTCGATTGGTATTTTGTTTACGCTTGACGCTACAAGAACTCTTGCACTTTTAATGTTGAACCTGCGCTAATTTAAGAAATATGATATGCATTTTACATTTATATTATCGACTTCACACAAATGATGTGCAAAAATATGCATAGTTTCGTACCGCAGAGCTTGCCATAGCAAGAGGACGCCATTCTTCAATATTATTTTAGGCACCGAACAATTTCCGACAATTTCCGAAATTTTGTTGTTATGCGCAGAAAAGATGCGCACCAGGTGACACTGCTCCTTTAACTACAGTAATTAACGCTACAGTAAAACCCCGCATAAAAGAACCAGTGAATTTTGACTTCAGGCTGAAGTGGTGCTTATTTAACGGGTACTTAGAAGGGAATCAGGCTGAAGTGATTCTTAAGTGGTTCTTATTTCCAGTCCTGGTTTAGAGTTTTAAACCTCTTACTGTATATAATGAAACTAGTAAACGAACTGTAATTTAATTATGTTGATAAAATGAATGCATGCATGATGTGGCTGAAAGATATAATTCCTGCTAGCAAGGTTACAGTATTTTGTTTTCTTCCTAGTACCTGCTTACTAATTCAGCTAAAAGTTTAATAAGTTTTTTTAAGAACCAGTTTCATTTGTCAGCCTGAAGTGGTGCTTAATTGCCCAAATTTCAGGCTGGTGGTTCTTAAC
>CACRXK020013431.1:0-14048 GCA_902702795.2 Paramuricea clavata
ATTTTTCATTTGTAAAAATATTCTTAAAAAATTATCGTGTTACCATGACAACTACTTAAAATACTTCACGTTCGGAAAATAAAATGGTTTTGTCAGCAAGGCGAGGGTTTCTGCATGCATGTATTTTCTAGTAATTTAAATAATTCATATAGTGTTTGGGTGATTTACCTCAAAACGTGAATGTGGTGGCAGTGGGTATAAACGTGCCTTACTGTAGCTGATTAGATCATTTACTTTTTTGCCTGTTTTGCATTCAGTTTTGTGGTAATTTGTCGTATAAATACATTCCAGGGTCTTTCTGAACGCTATGGTAATGGTTCTCAGCAAGTTGCTGCAGCATTACATATCCTGAACAATGTCATTCCAAAGGTTAGCATCCATAAACAGCATGGGAGACAAAAAGTTAAGCTGGATGTCCACTTGCAAAATTTCGCTGTCGAAAATTTCTCTTGAATTGTGAGCGGTGAAGTAGAACTGATTTATTCGGATGGTCACAATTCAAAAGAAATCAAGCGAAATATTTCTCTGTAAGTATTGTGCACTGAAGCACCAGGCTCTTCACGTGATCGGGAAATCTACAAGTTTCACGGTTGAAATTCTTATCAGAGAATGTATATTAAATAGCCTCCACTGTGTCTGGGTTTGCCCGTCCTCGCTTTAATCGAAAGTGGTTTTATTTTGACCCGCTCTGACATTGTGCTCTAGTCCCAAGTAAATGAGAGGCCCGAAAAGGAAGGTACTGTACCTTCGCTGACCCTAATTAACAGCGAGACATGAGTCCATTGATATTGAATCCATGGAATTAAATCCATGCATAGAATCCATGAATCCATAGATATCCTTAGATATCGGTTGTTTGCTTTAGATTACAAAATTATTCAATGATCTGTACGGTGGGAAAGCACTTGTGGAGGTTGTGAACTTGGAGAAAAAAGAAAGGTACGTTTTATCTTGCTGGCCTTGCCTCCTCAGCTCAGAACATCACTGTTCCATGAATGTAACGACCCAAAAGAATGAAAGATTTTCACCGGGCCCTTAATTTAAAACAGCGATGGGTCAATATTAAATTGTGAATTTAGTAACCTGCCATTTATTAGTTATTCATGAATTTTTCTTTGGTTTGAGAAATTATCTTTTTGGCAGTGGAAGCGACAGATTTATTTATTATTTCTGATATTATATTCTGGTTGCATATCGCTTCTCGAAATAAACATTTGTTTCAAATTGGGGGCGGTGTGAGTATTAAGGATTTTATAAACTAAGAGATTTGTCACGTCTTACATTAAGAGGTTTCCAAGATAGTACATCGGGATTCAAGGAACTTGGCAGATCTAAAGTTGTGGTCCTTGATCTACCTCTTGATTCTAAAATTTCTGTACACGGGCGCCGTGCAAAAGAAATGTCAACATTTTAATCAATCCACAATCCGAAGTTTAGAAAGCCAATAGAATGAGTTCCTTGAACGAACTTCATACCTTTGGGTTGTTTTGTTACTTTATAAAAAATGTTGGTTTCTGTAGAGACGAGCAAAAGATGGTGCTAAGTGACGAGGAACATTATATGTATGAAGACGATGAAAGAGGCCTGAGGGTTAGACGAGATACGTCCATTAGAAAGGTAATGCAGAGCTTTAGATTTGACTACGAGTACGACTAAATTATACTCGTCATCTTCGTACGACCACGGTTAATAGTACGACATTCCGCATACGACTGCGGAACTTTTCAAAAATGCCGTTGTCAAGTTGGCGGCTACGAGATTTATAAGGCGTCAGTACATGCATGTATATGATGGCGTAAGAATATGGCGTACCCAAATAACGAATCTCGTATAAAGCTCTCTAATATATACTGTATTACGTGAAGTACTTATTTAGTCCAGTGTTGGTAGCTTGTAATTATTTTTATAATATACATAAAACTATTACTCCACTGTGATTGGTTGATTTCAGTGCAATTAATCTCAAATAGCAGTGCAAAAATCTGTAACAACAGTGCAAAAATCAGGTGAACAGAGCAAGAAAATTTTGTCAGTGGACGGTTAGCTATATTTAAACGTATTAAAGTTAAAACTACAATTGTCTCGAACATTTTTATGTATATTAATACGTAATAGGATGATTTCTCGTAAAATTTGGATAAAACAAGAACTCGTGAGTTTGTGAGTTTTTCAAAGACCACAAAATTAATAGCACTCATCCTTTGGACTCGTGCTGTTTTGATGCTCTTTGAAAATCTCACTCATGCATGTTTTATCCAAATTGCACTCGAAACCATCCTATTACCTATACTAACAAACTGCGAGGACCTCTCCATTGTAAGGGTCATAGAAGTGTTCATATTCAGTTATACAAGTGAAATTATATGTGAAGTGAATTACATGCTAGGGCTGGAGAAAGTAATTTTCCTGGGAGCACAACCTGGAGATAATTTTTTTCTGCAGACCAACTGAGTATTATAAATTAGCGTGCTAGTTCGTCATGTCCATGGTTATAAATTCGTGGACGATGCATGTCTGTCTGGGTCCATAGTGGGATTTCCTTTAATTTCCAAGTTGCATTATTTTGCAATCTATAGCAAATTTCCTGAGCTGTGCTCGTGTGGTTGACTCTACTTTTCCACTCCTGGTGAATTACATATTACGGTTTTTTGCACTTTTACTAGGTATAATAGGTAATCGTTCATTTCTGGAGCAGGTTTATTTTGGAACAGCTTGTCGATTTTAAAAGGAAATGATAACGAGACCAGTTACTTTAATTATAGAGGCCTATGTTCTTATCAATAATGCATATACACAAAGATCTTAACTTAATTAACTCTCATGTAGAAATTTTGACAATTGACTCTCTTTCTACTTAACCAAAGAGATGTTGAACACAAAAGCTACATAGAGAATGCCCTCATTTCAATCATGTTTTATAGAAATTCTTATTATTTTCCTATGTAGAAAACAAATTGCAAAAACAACCAGAACTTTGCAATTGTTGACGATTACTATGACAACGAGTTTCCTCCAATATTTAACATTTCTCTGTGGTTGATGGTTATTCTCGTGTTGACTGTCTATGCTGTATCTGTTGTCATGTGGTATATGGATCCTGGCCGTGATAGTGTTATATATCGTGTCACCAGTCAACGCATGAAGTCTGAATAATAATAGAGAACTATAAAACTATCTTGATTGGGATTAGCATTGGGAGTAGCAATTAACTAATAGTAACTTAGAACAGGACTCCAACGGGAATACCAGGGTTGTGTAGTGCAGATCTCTCAAAACGTGCCGTAGTTTGGTCGGTTTTGATATATTGTAATTCATATTTAACATTTGCCATACTTTGAAAGATTTTTTCTCTAATTACTCAGTATGCAGTGGCGTAACGCTCATTAGGTAGGGTTAGTTCAAAAACTAAGGGCCCCCAACAGTTAGGGCCCATCAGCCACGGCCTATCGGCGTATCGCCCAGAAAATTAGAAAACGTAAAAAATGCAAGTTAAAGTGAATACTGTATGACATGAAATTTCTCATTTTCTTAAACGAAAGTTAAGCTGTAGTGTAACTTATTTTTCATTTTCTTGTTTTCATGGTTTGTTCCCGAGATATTTCAATTTGTTTGATATGTTACACTGGTTATAAATCGTAAATCTCTAAAAACTGTAGATATCTGTTCACGTTTTTCTACAGTGTTTCATTATCATCTTGGATGATAGCAGTGATATTCAACCATTTTGAAGAGCTTGCCACCAACATGACGTCATAAATTAGCGTTTCACACTCATTTACATATCAAACAAATTGAAATATCTCTGGAACAAACCATAAAAACAAGAAACTGAAAAATAGGTTACACTACAGCTTAAAGAGTTCTTTCATTTAAGAAAATTCATGTCATATGCACTTTAAGAATCAATGCAAAATTAATTATGCTAAAAATTAAACCTCCATCGACAACGGTAGCTGATTTTTTTATTCCATCAAATAAAACAGATATTGTTATTGTTATAGACATGGAATTTTCCAGAACATTTTATAAATATTCAATATAAATATAATATCTCAGTCAAAGAATGACAACAGTCAACAAGGGCCCCCACACCAAATACGCCCCTCTCCCTCCGTTACACCACTGTCAGTATGGCATTCAATGCAAACTACTGCTTGCATGTAAAAGTTGGAAAGCATCACTCACGATTTATACAAGTAGTAAGTAGCAAATCATTACATTGAATTAGAGTTTATTTCATTTGATTGCCTAACAAATTATTTAAATATAAATAAAATAAAATTGAATTTTTCGTTTCTCCAGCTAATGTATTTAATTTAATGAATATCGAAATGATGCATGATTCAACACACGGTACAATACATTTTCCACAGCTAAGGAACCGGTCATTATTTATGGCGGGGGGGGGTGGCACCGAAGAGGAACGTTTTTATTGGTACAAATTTTGCTGATCTAACCCATTAAAAAGTCAAAATATTTTTTACCAACGTCATAGATCAATTGAAAAATAAATACCCGCCCCTGGCCAAAAACTTTACAAAAGGATACCATTCAGTTGTCACTTCTGTGACACGAGTTTGATGACTGCTTGTGCAATTTTCTGCAAACTGACAAGTTTCACGTTGTCTGCACATGTACTTTCTTTGGAGACACCTCATGACTGACTGTTGACATTACTTTTTAGTCTATTTGAGTGAGCCATGCTTTGGACATGACAATAATTTCTTATTACGCGACAATCGAGTTGTTTTGTTTTTCATTTACCCAACCTTTTACTTTCTCGAAATTTTGTTTACCCAACCCTTTTTCTCTTCTGTGCCACCACCGCCATAAATAATGAGCTGCCCTAAATGGTCAAGACGAAATAGGCCTGCAAGTTCATCTGTGCCGACCAACTATATGCAGATACTATAGTTCGTCTTGCCGGATAGTTTATTTACAGGGCTTGAAATAAGGTTCCCAAACTCCCTTGACTTTCCCTGGTTGAAAACCCTGTTTATCCTCTGATCATAAACAATTTTTTGCCGATCGGTGATACCGATCGGCTGTTGTTTCAAGCTCTGGTTTATACTGACGACTTATAAGACTAACATCTTTGCCCAAGTTCGTCCAGACGGATCATACGTGTCTGACCAAAAGCAACTTCAAAAAGAAATAAAGGTTTTGTTCACACAGGATCGGGTGAATTCGGAAAAGTACTCTTTACGCGGGGACGCACAGAAACTACAATGTAGGACTTTGTGATTGGTTGATCAAAACAAAAGACAGTGAACTATAAAAATCATTTTTCTAAAGAACGAGTATTGTTGTATGAACCCAATCACAAAACACGATCATTTGAGGATGGTATTTACCACCACAGTTACTTTAGTTAATCGTTCATTTACAGTACCAGGTGAACCGAATGCATGGAACCGGAGGGCTTTCAGTTTTCTCGGTTCCGAACTCGTCCTGTCTCGTGTGAACGTTTTTTAAAACAGCGGAAAGTTTTCTTAAATGAATTATTCATATTAAAATAAATTGCATTAGGGATGTTAAGACTTTTCAATCATTTCTTTGGCAATCTTCATGACTTCTCCTGCTCCACGATTCAGAAGCATGTTGGCAAGTTCAATACCAGAATTTTCGGAACATTGTAGGGCATGTTTTAAATATTCAGGAATTATAACACATGTTGTTGATATGTCTGATAAATATTCCATGTCGTCATTTTCACTTGTGTTCTGTTCAACTGTGTGACAAACTTCGTCAGTTATGCATTGTCCACCATCCAGACTTAACACAGCGCCTTCAAGTTTTAACTAAAGAGAAGGCAAATTCGTTACTATAAACCATAAACACACAACCCCGGAGTTGAAATTTCAACCCTGCTAGCTGAAGCAGGGTTGAAATTAACCCCGGGGTTGAACTCAGCCCTGGGTTGAAAATTTTGTCATGTAATCGCGCGTTTGATTTTGATAGAGTTTTGTATTACAGACAGGGCTGAAATTTCAACCCGATACACAGGGCTAAGTTCAACCTCGGGGTTGAAAATGCTCCATGTAATCGGCCCCTAAGGGATGCATATATACGTGTGAAATCTAACTCTTCTAGGTTAATAGCTGCCTCGTCGCTTCAGTTTCGAATAGAGATCAGTGGGAGAACAATGGACGCGCGCGGCTAACCGCGTGCGGATGAGGGACTGTGGAAGAATCAGGGTCAATAGCGAGATCTCGCCTAGGAAGGCTGTTTCTCCCAAATAAACGAAAGCAATTCTTACTGTGGATTTGAAAGTATTATTGTATGAAAGAAGTATTTTTCATGTCGTTTTACACAGGGTGTGGTCGCCGAATACACCCTAAAATACGTCAATTTAGTTTTGTGTGACATTAGTTAACGCCCAACGGTCGCAATATACCTTATGCATAATGACGTCACAAGGCTTGATGCCCGCGAGGAATGCTGGTCTTAGTAGTCATCGCCCGGGAAAATTAAACAATTCAAAATGGCCACTATCGAAATTTTCCCGGGCGATGACTACTAAGACCAGCATTCCTTGCAGGCATCAAGCCTTGTGACGTCATTATGCATAAGGTCTATTACGAAAACGAGGCTCTATAGCCAAGATGACGTAGGGTGTATGACATGTGCACGACAACTACGACATAGGTTTGTTGAAGGAGAAAAATTGGAGGGTCCGTGGAAAGAAACAAGTGCTCGAAGCACAGGAGAGAAGCAACCATACAGGTATGGGATCTCGCCTTGAAGTAGCCTGCATGACAGCCCATACGGACATCCCTTAGATAACTCACACCTGGATATACCACATGTGGAACGGTTGTTTACACGTAATAATAATAACAATAAAATAATAATAGAACAGTTTTAGTAAAATAATATAATACTATAACTAAGACTAAGAATAATATGATCTAAGACTAAGTACATTTAAATTAAATATATGAACAGAAATATACATACTTTAAAACTTGTTTACACTTACTTTATTATCTTGCCATTCTGCCGAGATACCAACTGGTGCGCTGCAGCCTCCTTCCTAAAAAAAAGAAAGAAAAAATACCAAACGATAATAAAACTTGGGTTAAACCATTCACAACTCCTGAAAAATTTACATTGAACATTTTTAGAACACACCACATTATATAGCAAAACAGCAATGAGAATAAATGAATAAATTATTTGTATTTATACCCTTCGGGCTCGATCGTAAACGACTTTGACGAACAATTACAATATACATGTCCTATATTGGAGAGGTTCAAATTCGCAATCGGATGCGGACTAAACCAGTGAGACGTAGTGGTAGCGAAGTGAAATTTGCCTAATGCTAATGTTATACTTAGGAGCATGAAAATACAGTTACAAAACTTACCAAGCGATGTAAATAGGCTCTTTCTGCAGCACAACAAATTAGTGTTTGTAAATGAGTTAACTTGGATAACACGTCTAGAGTTTCTTTGTCATTATTTCTGACTTCCACAGCTAGGGCGCCCTAAAACAATGAACGATAATTTGGTTTATTTTGAAATCAAATAACTGGAAAGAGAGATTGCTCAGCTTCAACGGATCTGACGCCTTTGATGGATCTGGTCCCTTGGTATATATTTTGTCTCCTCAGCCCCACCCTGTCACCAGCACTGCTTATGCCACTTAACCTGTGACAGTATGGACATACATTAGGACACCTATATACCATACATTATTTCACCATTTTCCGTTTAAGCAAGTGAGTGACTATATGGCAAAATATTTCAGTTACCTGTCCAACTGCATACAAACAACTAGGTGGCGTGAGGATCTGAAAAATATAAACAATTACAAGATATCTGCGATCAACCGTACGACGTTCGAATGGCTTATCCTGTGGAAATAGGATACACGTGTGTTAGCAAAATGGTGTAATATGCGGACTATATATACCTGACTTATTCTTTCGTGCCAGTTCATTCTGTGAATACCAGCAACAGCCAACACTAAAGCATCGTATTTGTTATCCTCGTCTAGTTTTCTTAATCGAGTATTCAGGTTTCCTCTCTACATTCAAGTACGTCAAGGTTAATGCCTTCTATCTGGTGCCAGAGTACATCTACTTGTTTTGCAACACCAACAACGACAACAACCACCACGACGACGACGACGCCGACCCCAACAACACCACCAACAACACCAACAACAACACCACCAACAACACCAACAACAACACCACCACCACCAGTGATCTTTACAATACAACCATAAACATTTGGGGTGAAATTTCGTGTCATAGGCACTTTAAGTTAGGCTGGAAAACACTGGATGAAAGGCGACAAAATCTCATGGAAAAATGTATGAGTAATGTTATGAATGATAATGGTCCGGAGATAATAGTAGCCTTTTTGAAAAGTGCAACAATTTTAATTATAATTTAAGAAGTAATGGCAAATTTCTAAGACTGTCAAAACCAAATACAAACTCTATGAAGAGAAGTTTTAGTTATATGGGGGCTAAGACCTGGAATCAGCATCTAAACGATAAATTGTAAATATTATAATTCTATTCTCTTACTTGTAAATATTACACGGCCCTATGAAAATCAATATCAATTGATAGGTTACCGTGTATAAATATAATTAAATACAAATACAAACGACGACGACGACGACGACGACGACGACGACGACAACAACAACAACAACAACAACAACAACAACAACAACAACAACAACAACAACAACAACAACAACAACAACAACAACAACAACAACAACAACAACAACAACAACAACAACAACAACAACAACAACGACGACGACAATAAAAACAACGACGACGACAACGATTACGTCTACTACGACAACAACTCATATTTTTCTCAAGGATACAACATTTTCATATTTTAAATGTGGATATCTTCTCGCAAGTTGTGCAACTCTCCGTAGAGAACTTGTACCTATAACACTGGAAATAAAAAGCCATTTCAGTCTACAATGCAGCCAGGGTAATGACTAGGGGAAAACATGCTGCATGATAAAAACAAAGCACCCGAAGTGGTTTGCAATGAATTCTACAAACATGCGTTTGCGTAGACTGATGAAATATATTTGGGTGCAAAAGCAAAAGGATGAAAAACAACACATTCTATAAATGTTTTATAAGGTGGGTGGAGTCAATACTATTATAATGTATGAGGATATCTATCAGAGCAGACCGAGTGCAGGCTGTTTCATTAAGTCTCCAACTAAAGTTTTCTGACTTGCGAAAGTTTATAAGACTGAATTGGCTACCTGAGTTTTAGGAAATACATTATACATCAAATAGAAATATTTTGAGCATCATAAATATGTGAGCACATGTGAAGTTGACAGCAGTATATATGCAGCACGGTATATAACGCTGAGCAAAACTGACTTATGTATTGTACAGACATTTCTCTCCAGTGGCGTGCTGGCAGGGGGAGAGGCCATGCCCCCAGCGAAAATTTTTTAGGGGACGCCAAAGCATAAATGGGGCGCCGAAATTGCACAAAATCACCGAAAGCAGACACAAAAGTGCCAGTCCGAATTGGAATTTTTTAGATCAGCTTTTCACGATGTCGATGGCTCTGATTCTGAAGAAGAATATTATTGATGAGAACGATCATGATGATTCAGATCATGATGAAGAATCAGACGAAGACACCTCCTACGAAGATGTACTATCTTTTCTTGAGGCCCTGAGAATCCTGTCGCATCCTCATTACCACCTGGGCGATACATATGTCACACTTTGTAAAGTGTATATGCGATTGCGGTTGCAATCTCTATATCAGTTCTACCACTGCTGAGCGCTCATTCTCAGCACTTAAGAGAGTGAAAACTTGAATTCGATCAACTATGTTGCTAGGACGATTGGAAGCCTTACTTTTGATGGCTGTTGAGCGGGGAATTTTACAGTCTCTGGACAAAGAGCGTATTATCGACGTGTTTGCAAAGACGTCAATGGAACTACCAAAAGCACTTTTGTAAATTAACATTTTTTTACAAATCAAACTTTCTCCTTTATAGACCTAGAAAACTATGTAAACATAATTTAATCAATAATATCTCTCGCGCACAGTCTTGTTCAGTCGTTCACCAACTTTTGGTATGTATCCAAATATCCAATTGGTATATATCCAATTATCCAATACCTTTACTCCCCAATGCATATATGCAGTTTATTGATCTAAATATTTCGTCAAAACGCCTCTCAAAACGCATAAAATGGCTTTTCAGGAACTATTGATTTTAAAATTTTCCAAGGGCATGCCCTGGGCGCTCATGCGCATCTCGCGTCTATGGCGCTCGCCCATATACAAATTACAAGGAAGAAATTAAGGGGGCGCCAAATTCCCAGTTGGCCTCGGGCCTCCCTTGTCGAACACAGGCCAGGACGCCACTGTCTCTGTCAGGCCTGCAAATTAGTGCCGGCCAAATTTTACCTTTTGTCCGATCAACGTTTTTTTCGGATCGGACATCTGACCGACCGATTTAGGTTGGTCAAATATCCAATCTCAAAAAATTGATTTTGAACACAATTTCATTAATGAAACCAAAGCAATATAAACGACACTCTTCCATTATTTCTTGGCTGCATTAAGCCGTAATCTACGACTGGTAGATTACTAGATTTAAAGCTACTCAGTTTTAGATGCACTACAGTGCAGATCATTATGACCAGCCGAAATACATCACGTTGATGAAAAAGACCATAAAAAAATTTTCTTCGTCCATTGTCCAAGAAAAACTGATATTAAAATGTCCGACCAATCACTTTTTGTGTTGATCGGACATCTGTCTTCCAAACAACGACATTATCATACCTTCCTGGAGGTAGAGTTTCAAGAGTATGTCCATGGTGTTTCTTGTGAAGAATAACAGCGTCATACTTGTTGTCACGACTGGGATAAATATACATAATAACAAGAAAAGGAGATCACTCACAGGTTTTATTATAAGTAATTCTGTTAGAATTCGATTATCCAAATTGCAGTCTAACCCTACTAAATTAATTAGCCCTACACAATCCAAAAATTGTTAAATAGTGTTTTATACTATTTTTTGTGTGTGTTTTGTTGTTATGTACTCAGGTGAATATAATGTTTTTGATGTACTCTGAGTGTATATTTACACCGGGCAGGCTGAAAATTTGGCCTGACCACGGCGGGAATTGAACCCGCGACCTTTGGGATACTAGTCAATGCTCAGAGTAACATCAAACACATTATATATTCACCTTGGATTAGTATCCCAAAGGTCGCGGGTTCGATTCCCACCGTGGTTAGGCTAACATTTCAGCCTGCCCGGTGTGGATATACACTCAGAGTAACATCAAAAACAGTGTTTTATGTACTGTTTAAAACACGGGTAGGCGTGTTTTATCAGATATAAAACGCGAGGCGCAGCCGAGCGTTTTATATCTGATAAAACACGGCAACGAGTGTCTGATAAAAAGAATATCTGATAAAACACGACAACGAGTTGAATAGCTTAAAATACGACTACAAAAGAATACTAATTAGGATGAACCATTATATAATCATGCTAATTAGGATGAACAATTATATAATGCCACATGTGTTTTATCAGATATAAAGTCACTCCACGTGACATATTATGGCTGACATGATTTGCCACAAGGTTTATGAATTATTAATGATATTTTATACTGTTTTAACACTACTTGGAAACAGCCAACTGCACAGGAAAACGTAAAAGTTCACTGAAGGAGCTAGAAAACTCTAAGAATTAAGGTGGCTAAATATGTAACTGAAATTCTGGAAGCCAGACCGTAAGGCTTTTCTGTTCTTCCCACATTATGACGTCATACCCACCTGGCACACGACGTTGTTTCAACGTTGAAATTTGGTAGAAAAAAGGTTGCGACGTCGACAACCTAATATCTACGTTGTTCTGACGTTGTTTTACAAACATTGGTTCAACAGCAGCCAACAGACGTTGAATTAACGTTCATTCATGGTTAAATGTACGACGTCGATTTGTGAACCAATCTCAACGTTGTTTTAACGTGGATTCAACGTTGAATTATGGTTGACGAGATTGGCAACCTAATTTCAACGTTGTTTCAACGTCGAAACAGTAACGTCGATCCAATTTGCATAGTCAACCCTTTTTCAACGTCTATCCAACGTCTGGAAGGTCATTTCCAACGTTGATTCAACGTTGGATAATCGTCATTTTGCCCGCTGGGTAACAAGATGTGAGATTTTTGTGTGTACATGCAGTCTGCTTTGTAGTGAGTGTCTAAATTTTTTCTGTAACGACTTTTTATTTTAAATTGTTTATTTTCAGACTTCATTTCAGGCGAGGAAGTCGATGAAGTGTACATACCAGACGAACGACAGGAACCACAGCAAGTGGCGCAGCGGGAAACAATCTCTCAAGTTGCGCAAGAGCTGCGCACCCTGGGAGATCGATATGCAGAACAGTATGGTAACAACTTGACTGTGAGTCATGTCCAATTATATTAGCGTGATTTAGAGAGGCATATCATGGCCTGTAACATTTTGTTTTCTGAGATTCATTGTAACATATTTTAATTGGCGATGCGCGCAGATGCGCCCTACTTTATTATTGTACTCAGTCTAACGCCAGACGATTTTACTCATCATGGGTTTATTACAGCTAATTTATTTAATGATAATTAATTAGTAGTTGGTTGTTACTATTGATACTTAACTAATAGTTAATTCTTTTTGTTTTTTATAATCATGACCAATAACAAGGCTTAAATTTTAAATTTAATTTAGTAGGATGTTTCGGAGTATACTCCATCATCAGGTAAAAACTACAGTTTGCGATCTAAAACCGTTTTAGATCTAACATATACAAATAGTTTTTTACCTGATGATGGAGTAAACTCCGAAACGTCGTATTAAATTAAATTAAAAACTCAATTAATAATTCATGAGGAAAATACAAAAGAAATGAATGTTTAATCAATGTTTGTAGATCGGATAAAGATTTGTCCTGATTTACAAAAACTTCAGCTTTGATTTTCTCGGCTTAGACAATGTTTATTTTTAAAATTGCTTCGCCAATGAACTCATAAGATGGGTCGTTTTTTAAGCACGTTAAAACATTCGCATATATCAGATAAAGATCAGCTGCTCATGTTTTAACTAGTACTTACAAATTTATGCCTTGTTATTGGTCATTATAAAAACAAAAAGAATATATTATTAAAATGAGGCTAAGGGGAAGTTCGATACTAATAGTCAGGCAGATAGAGGATCAAAATTATGGAAAACTTACCATATCGTGGGACAATTCCATTTTGCCTTCATATTGTGCCCTGAAGGCTAGTAAGTACGTTTCTGTATGTTGGCCGCGTTAAAATTTCTTGTGGGCTTCTGCCGACACGTTTTTCTTCGAATTTTGTATTAAACTCTATTAGTATTACAGTGAAAAAATGTGAAATATCTGGTACATTTCTAATACAAATGACTTGCATCAATAGAAAGCTAACAAAAAACTACATATAAGGCATTTAAATGGTTAGTTGGGATTTTCAAGCGGTTTTTGAGTTATTGCCGTTTCAAATGTTAAAAATAAGCCAAAATCTCGCAAAATTCCTGGGTACTAGTCTGAAAACACGCATACAACAGCTCATAACTCAAGAAGAACTTGAAAAACCCTGGTAACCGTTTAAATGTCTTATATGTAGTTTTATGCAAGCTTTCAAATGATGTAAGTCATTTGTGTTAGAAATGTATTTGAAATTTCACATTTTTTAACTGTAATAGAGTTTAATACAACATTCGAAGAAAAACGTGTCGGCAGGAGCCCACAAGAAATTTTAACGCGGCCAACATACAGAAACGTACTTACTAGCCTTCAGGGCACAATATGAAGGCAAAATGGAATTGTCCCACGATATAGTAAGTTTTTTCCTTCCGTATCTGCCCGACTCGTCTATAAATATAATCAGGGTGCGATAATTCGTGTACTTGCATACCGGAGGTACGCCAATATTAAAGTCTGGTACGTCTTTGTTTTCAGCCACGTACCATGTAGGTACGCGGTACCCTT
>CACRXK020013432.1:2559-14047 GCA_902702795.2 Paramuricea clavata
AAAACGCGCACAAGCACGCGCTCGCGGAATTTGAGGAATTTTTCAATTATCAAATTCGCTACCAAGCTCCCAGAATTGTCGCGCGGCAACGAAAAAAACTGACACATTTTAATGTGCAATTTCGCGTGCAAAAATGCCAGGCGTGAAAAGTATAAGATATTAAAATTATATTAGTTGCTAACACTAAAATGCAGTTTCAAATTGGTACTATAAAGCTAATGTAATTTGGTAGCATGCATGTTTACAAGCGTGTATTTCACCGTGTATTATGTCTAGAACTGAATAATATAATCCAAACTGGTTATAAGTGTCTCATAAAATTAAACTTGTAACTTGCTAGAACTCAATAATCGCCGAAATTGGATTGAAAGGGGAAATATTTCATATCGAACTGCCACGATTGTTTTTATCGCCATTTTGCGCGTTGGTAGTTGCCATGGCATTGGGTATTCCGCTGAGGCAAGTACTTCGTCTCAAGCGTCAAAAATGGCGATACAAATAAAAATATTTCGCCTCAAATTGTTGATTTTCAACTGCTTCGCCAGGGCATTTTTTTTAGTCGATTGGTAATTCTAATGAGTGATATAGTGACATGATTTGTTCAACTTTGCTGTTTAGTCTTGTATTGTTGTATATGCTCTTCGCAAATTGTTTTAAATCGACTTAATTCAGTGAATCACGGCGCAAGCAAGTTTCTTTGCTATTTATTGTCACGACTAGTAATATAATTCCAACTTTCCAACACAGGGCATATTAAAACAAGTTTATATCTCGCTACTTGTGTTGTCAGATTGCTGCAGGAGAACGTTAATCCTACCCGGCAGAGCACATTTGTATTATTATCGGTATATATTGCGTCATATCAAGTCACGTGACTTCCGGTTTAGAAGTTGGCATCTCTAAAAAAATTTTTAAAAGTTGTACTAACAACATTAACTTATAAAACATCCACTCAAGTGCACTAAGAATATTTAAATGATTTTTCTTTTATTTAATTGTATTTAATTTTATTGATGTAATTGGACCCAGGCATTAATACACCTGAGCAAGAAGGACGGTAGAATTGAAGGTGGTAGTTTAAGTACGAACGAAATTGATGAAGCTCACACTGTGTGGATGAAGGAAATGCAACCTGAGATAGGGGAATTTGAACACTGGAAGATTCAGTTTGACCTTTATCTTGACGAAAAAAATGTATGGAGATGCAAGGGAAGATTGGGAAGGGCAAACTTGCCATTAATGACGAAGTATCCTATCATATTGGACAAGAATCATTATCTCACAACCCTAATCATTCGGGAGTGCCACAAGAAAGTGATGCATAATGGCGTAAAGGAGACCCTGACTGAATTGCGATCCTAGTGTTGGCATGTTCGAGGAAGACAGTTTATTCGGACACAACTGGGCAAGTGTGCTACTTGCCGCAGGTTTGAAGGAAAACTTTACCAAGCTCCACCCGCACCTCCGCTGCCAGAGTTCCGAGTAAACGAGGCACCTCCCTTTACTGCGACGGGCATAGATTTTCTCGGTCCGTTATACGTGAAGACGAGAGAGGAAAATCCGAAAGTCTGGATCTGTTTATATACATGTTGCGTAGTCAGAGCACTACATTTGGATGTCGTGCCAAATTTGACGTCAGAAGGATTCATGAGGAGTTTCAAAAAATTTACTGCCCAAAGAGGAACACCATCAACTATTATAACGGACAACGGTGGGACATTTAAACCCGCGGCGAAAGAAATTACTACCATTTTAACTCATCCTGACGTAAAAAAATTCTTTCCTGGAAAGCGCATAACATGGCATTTCAACTTGGAAAAGGCCCCTTGGTGGGGAGGCTTCTTTGACAGGCTGGTGAAAACGACGAAGAGATGCTTAATTAAAGAAAACCTTGGGAACGGCTAAACTCACAAAGGAAGAGCTTCTCACAGCAACAGTTGAAGTAGAAATAATCCTCAATTCTCGCCCTCTTTCGTATATAATTTCCACAGAGGACTTCGAAGAACCGCTCACGCCTTCACATCTGCTGATAGGCAGAAGGCTATCGAGTCTGCCAGAACCCAACTACAATGAGGACGATACACATTTTGACATTAAGTTAGATACGGATGATTTAAGCCGGAGGATGAGACATTTAAGTAATGTTATGAATCATTTCTGGTCGAGATGGAGGAATGAGTACTTGAAGGAGTTGGGAGAATCTCACCGAGTTGAGAAACGGAATGAAAATGAAACCGTCAGTCTTGGGGATATTGTAGTAATCTACGAAGAATCACGTCCCAGAGGACTTTGGAAAGGTTGAAAGTTTAATCTCTGGAGCTGATGGACGAGCTGTAGTAAATGTGTTTTCAAAGGAGCTGTAGTAAATGTGGTAGAGGAGCTGTAGTAAATGTGTTTTCAAAGAAAGGAAGATCAACCACCATAAAACGACCTGTTCAGCGACTCTACCCTTGGAAATCAGATCTACAGCCAGAGAAAGTAAATTACCTGTCGAAGCCAAGGAGGATGACAAACCAGAAGTGACGAGAACAAGACCCAGCAGCAGCGATCGAAGCGGATAACCGAAGAAAGAGATAGATCAATGACCTTGTTTTATGAGGGTTGTAGAATATATTTATTTATTTATTTATTTATTTAGCTTCGCCTTGACAAAAAACGTACACAATACAAGCACAACAATTCATATACATGAGACATAAAAAGAGGCGGGGACACCACAACAGTTTACACCAATTACTGTGGGCAATATGTTAACAATATATATATATATATATATATATATATATATATATATATATATATATATATATATATATATATATATATATATATATATATATAAATATATATATAATATGTATATATTATATGTTGACAATTATAGGATTGAACTTCGGATATTTTGTTAGTTTTAACTCCTTATCGACCAGCGACATTTTGATGATTTACAACTCAATTGTTTATAACGTAAATATCTCAGCGCGTATTCACCCCCCTTTAAAACAAAGAATACCATTTAAATCCTAATAAAATAACCTTTTCAACGGGGGGTCGAATGCCGTCAAAGCATCACACAAACCAAAACAATCATATATTTACTCACCGCTTGACCAAACATTCGGAATTTTGTTTCCACAATAGCGTATATAACTTGTGAATTCTTCAGAGTTCGCCACAAATCAATATGAGTGAAATATGTGCTGTATTCAAGCGCTTTTATATCCAGAATTTCACTTGAATACAGCCAGTACAAATCTTTATTTTGAGTTTTTAAAAATATCGGGTTTTTACTCGCATGCGCCTGCCACACGCTAAAATTGGCGAATAAGAAGTACCTGTAACCTAGTCTGCGCACAGACTGTCCCTCCCCCACCCCCCCGTGGTGGAAGGATAACAGTCTGCGACCATTTGTCACTAATGCTGTACAGTGACGTAGACGTATAAATAGATATAATATTGTGCACTTCAGCACTTTAATGGCTTTCTAATTTTATTATCCAATCAGCTGCGTTACTTTAAATAGAACTTTATATTATGTAAACAAGGTCAATAGACAATAGACAAGGTCAAGAAAAACAATACAACGAAATCGAAACATAAACTGGCAAAAAAATATGCCAGATTTGTAAATTCTACCAAATTTATTCATCCTAAAAAGTTAAATGCTCTTTTGTGTGACAATGTCTGCTCAACAGCACCCAGAAACTTTATGTAATCGGCAAAACCGGTATACTCGTCTCGAAATTAGCTAAGCAAATTTATGCAAATATAATTTTGAAACGAACCAATGAAAAACTGCCGATCATATTTCGTCGGTAGCTTGTAGGGCATTAGCGTCGAATGACAGCAGACTGTAGTCCCGCGGGGGAGCGGGATGCAGTCTGCGAGCAGACTACCTGTAACCCGATGCACTTGCAAATCACGCTGCAGATGTAATTTGACCTTTAGAATCGATTTCCGACGTTTCCCGAGCGCTAGGATGTAAACACGCGATGTTTTGGCGAATCTAAATCCTATTTCCGGTCAAAAAATATCCCGCTGAGTTCACTAATATCGCAACAGATTGAAATATCGAAATAAAAGACGAAAAACTGAGGCTACAAGGTTCAAAATAACACTGTAAATAGTGTTTTTGATTGTGAATCGAACAAGACTACAACGAAAAAGACATGTGCGAACGGGCCGAAGTTGTGTCTGGCGAAAGGGATGGCTTTAGTGATACATTGTTTACATTTTTCGAACAAATATGTAATTTGTTGAAATATGACACCTCTTGACCTCTTGACCCTTCAAAGGTCATAAATCGCTATAATGTTTGTCTTTGACTAAAACTATCATTAGGAATCAGGAGATATTATCTCGCTGAATCGAATGGTGGTATTTTCATCTACGTAGCATGTACTGAACCGAAGATATGAACCTCCAAAATACTATTTCAGTTCTGCAATAGTTTTCACAGGGCCGGTCGAGAAGGAGTCTGCATATTTTCATAGTGGAAGTTGTTATTGTTAAGCGGAAGCATGGCGCATGCGTACAAAAAACCGAACACGAGGAAGAATTGTTCGAGAGAGAATTTATGTGTTTAACGCCATTTGCAATTAACCTTGCGGCATGCACAAATTTGACATTTGTTCATTGTTTCAAACTTGTCGTTTATTGGATGAAAGTTGACGTTACTATGGGTAAACTTAATTGTTGCTATGTTAAAACTTTTTTTAACCAATCAAAATTCCAGGTTGTTTACAATGTAATTGAAATAACATTGTAAACAACCTCGAATTTTATTGGTTAAAAAATTTATAACTTAGCAACAATTAATTTTGCCGATGGTAATGTCAACTTTCATCCAATAAACGACAAACTTGAAACAATGAACAAATGTTTAATTTGTGCATGCCGCAAGGTCAATTGCATATGGCGTTATGTTGTGTTTTATGTAATAAATTTATACAAAATCAGTGCATGAAGTGAATCTTTTGAATCTAAGAATAATCTTTCCACATATCGAACAACCACTCGGTGATGCAGAGTTGGAACAAATTCATAAACTGTATCGCTATGCCTCATATAGAAGGTGTTCAAGATGGGTTTTCGCGATTTGGGGTAAAGAACATCTGCGAATTTTCCCTTCCTGTGTATATTCGGGCATCAGGAAAGAGTTTTCATACCCAGATGGGTTGTACACACATTTCAAGTTTGCCAAATAAATCACAAATGGCCATGGATAAAAATGTCCAGCTATTGGATTATTTTGCGTTTAATATGTTCCTTGATGGACGTCTCTGGAAACAAACATGGTTACTATCCTATTTGTTTGAGCACTTTCCTACTTTACACCTACAACTTGATGTACATTCCTGGTTGGTCGGTTTGCATTGACATCTTACTGTTGGACATTATCCAGAACATTGTCAGATGATGTCAGATTCTCCTTCTGGATAGGCAGGCTGAGGAAATCTGCTGTGTCGTCTGGCATCAATAGGTGCTTTGCTCTCTGGTTGGTTACCACTTTGGTATTTTTCTACGAATGACATTGGCTCTTTAGGTCGGACCTCCATTGCATGCAGCTTTGCTTTCTTTAAGGTACGGTACTTTTGCCGCAATTCAAGACTTTCAAGTTGTATTTCTTGTATATAACCTAAATTGGTGAGAGTATATTTTTAGTTGTATGATATAAGTATATGTTATTGTAAATTAGAGTGATTGTACACACAGTTGCCATTTTATTGATATTCATTAGTTTAGCATGTTAATTGGGTCATTCCAGAAAACATCCATACCTCCCCCCACGGAGAAAATTGGATGTTAACCCCCCTACTCCCTTCGGATGTCCTAATACACTTATTATTATCAGAAACATTTTTTCTTCCCCTCCGGACGGCAGAAATTTCCTCCGTGGGGGGAGTGTGGATCTTTTCTGGAATGACCTATTCACTAACGTCCAACACTCATCGATATCCCTCGAACGAGTAAAATCATCTGGCGTTAGACAGAGTAAATACTAAAATTGGGCGCATGGGGGCCCATGGCGTGATAAAGGGTTAACAGCTCAAACCTGAAAAAGTTACAAAAGTTTTTAATTCAAGTACATAATATTGATGAAATGGCAACTGTGTGCCTTTTACGGAAATGACTTTTTGGCTCATTTTTAAATTGATTTATGAAGTAAATAATACATAGCTACATAATTACACCACCACATCAACATTTGTGAAAAACTTACTGAAAGTTGGACATTCTTTCACTTGTCTAGCAATAGGTTTCTCTCCCTTAAAGGCCTTTGGATAAACTACAAACCATCTGTCATCTCCTTGTTTGGTTTTGGCTTGATCCCCTTTGGAGTTCTCATTAAATTGCATATTTGAGCAAAACAGCCTGAAATCAAGAAGGAGTGTTTCTATAAAATACCCATACATGCTCAGGCAAGGTGTCTGTGTGAGCTGTTCTTAAAGTAGGATCCTGCTCTCTTATTTTAGTAAAAACGTGTACAGCATTACCACCGGACTTCAATTATAATATGCATACCCCCACCCAAGGTTTGATGGCCTTAAATTTCTGTTTTTGGTCGCTTTCAGTAGCTTTTTCTTCGCACCTAGAGAAGAAAAATCCTTTTTAATAGTGGCTAATTAGACTATATTAAACAACTGATAAGTGTAATTGATTATGTAATTAATATTATGCAATTAGTCAGAATGAATTAACACAATATTTCAACTCATAAGCGCGTAAGACTCTTCCCTTGCCGAGAGAAGTAAAATGCTCTGGTGTTTGACAACTAAAATGCTAGAGAGTTGGGAGCATGGGGCGCATTGCGCGTTGAACTAACACAGGATGCTTTAGCAGCAGTTTAGTTTATAACTACCTTTTGCTACATGCCAAACATCATATTTGTGGTCAATAGCTGGTTTTTCATTTGCCATGTAGGCTGATACTTGCACATGTCGGTCAGTCACAAGCTTCTTGACTTTGTTATTAGCCTCCTCGAGATAGGTCAGTTGTCTCTTCAGGGATTCTAATTCAATTCCATTTGAATTTTTAACTTCAGTGCTCTGCAATAAATTAAATAATGTCATGTATGGTTTTGAAATGCTTGTTAGCATTATTCTCCTTTGATTGATTCGCATATTTTATATTTGACATGTAACTGGAATATATGATAAAAATACGGTATAACGAAGTTAATCGAAACTTGAACTTGTCTTAAGAGGTTAATTCAAAACTCGGTTACCTTTACAACTTGAGTGTCCAGAACCACATTGAGTGTCCAGAACCACATTTCGTTCTACATCATGTGTACTACCAGCGCGGAGCAGTCCACTATGTCCCGGGCTATCTACCCGCATGTCTGACGCTTTAATGATTGACTTGTTTTTAATTCCAATCAACAACTTTTGTTGCTTCAATTTCCACACATTAAAAACGGCCGGGATAACATACCCACTTTGGATGTTGGACAATTCTCGTCTCTTGAAACACAATATGTTCAGCGATTCCATGAACCTCAAAGTTTTATTACACTCCATGCCCGTGCTGCGGATACTGGATGCTATAAGTAAATTCAAAGCAGGTAAGCGATTCATGAGGGGTCCAGTTGACCAGGATATATTATGTGCTGCAGAGGATGTGCATGCGATACAAATCACACAACAGCTCCCAACTCTACTTCGAATAAAAAGCGAGCATTGATTTCCACATTCCATGCACACACTGAAGGTTTTAACAATGGACTCTTCACATATGATGAATTTCAACTGATCTTTGATGGATTTCGTACTAGTTAGCATTATTGGTTCGTCATGTTCTTTTGAATCTTCATCCAATTCACTGTCGTAATCTGATGTTGCCATAAACTCCTCATAAGAACTATTCTCACAATCTGATTCACCTACCGATTGCTGAACTGCATCAGAATTTTCAAATTCAATCGCTTCTGGCTGTTTAGGCAGCTCTATAACGTCAACGACAACATTCAGACAATCATGTGTCATTTTGCCACAATTAGGCACTAATCGTTCTGCATCTGTGTCTATTGCATCCGTTTGTGAACAAGGGGAAATCATAATGGGTTTTTTGGGCATCAATAGTTTTGACAAAGACTCCCCGGTAAGGAATGTCTGCGTGCTTTTTGTTGCCTTTGTTGATCGTTCCATTTCTGCAGATTTTTTCGTTTGCGTACCTTTATTTTTACCAAAATATTCCATTTGGAGGGTCTGACACGATTTTGATTTAGAGAGGCATCATCACAACTTATCTCCGGTTCATCTGCTTTATCACCAGTTTGAATAACCATGGAACTTTTGGGTTGCACTGTATCATTTGAGCATTCAGCTTCAGCAATCAAATATTCTACTTCCTGCATGATAGGAAGAAATATAAACAGTATATTAAATACTTTAATTATTAAATTAAGGTGTTGTCTGTTGATGTTAAGTAAATCCAACTGTATTAATAGGGTGACATTTATACCACCACTTATATACTCATGTATATTGCTATAATCCGAGCTTAGCTGTATTTTAAATCTCTACAACTTCATTTGATAGCGTATGCTTTATACATTACGGTGCGATTCGATGGCGCTCGACGAGATGCATGAACGTATTTGTAAGAATGCTTTGACGATTTTTTGGAACTACAGGCTTAAAAAGGTGATCGCGTTTTTCTTGCACCTGTATAAATGATTGGGGTGTCAGCATATTGGAAGCGTGGGCGTGTGCCTTGTCCCTCACCTCCCCCCCCCCTAATTTTCACATATTGTGTTGTGCTGATTGGGCTTGTCCAATTTTGTAATAGCTTCTTCCCCTATTTCTTTTGCACCCGTTTCCATGGAATTTCCAAAAATAATAATTGAACATAGCTGAGGAGTAGTTCAACTCCATAATTAGTCTGTAAAGACTGTAATTCTTACTCTATGTTGATTTAAAATCATATCAAGTTTTTCCTGAATGTATTTTTCCCTAACATGACGCGCATCTAGTCTCATGAAAATCATTAAAAAATGTATATAATTTATTTCGCATTTGTCCTCTTGAAATCAGTTTATTCTGACTATTTTATATTGTATAGACTGACGTTCACTTACTTTTCTCCTTGCAAGTGCTCCCGTCTGCCTATTTGCCTTTTTCTCAGAGTCTTTTTTCATCGCGTCAAGTGCTGGATTTATGGTCGGCCCTGCGTATGGTTTTAGAAATAATTTCCGCCTTCCTGAAAAGTTTATTGAAGATATATAAAAAGTCAGGAGAATGTGCAAGAATGTATGCATCGTTACAAAAATGAAGAAAACACAAACCGGTATATTTTGATGGAACGAAGTTTTTTCGTTTGCAGAACTCGATCCAAATGTCGCAACGTTTTTTTTCTTCTTTAGTAGTCGCCTTAAGAAATGCAAAAAAGTGTATTTTCTTCTCAGAGTTTTTTTCGCTATTGCTATTGCATCCATAAACGGGACAATACATCGTGATTGCAAAACTTTGTATTGATTTGTATTTCGCGCGAAAAATAATCCCTGTTGTATGTATGTATGTATGTAAAAATTTATTTAAAGACGCTAGCCTTGTCAACAAAGAGAGTTGATTTCCACAAGGGGCGTCGACATTTGAAAATTTACAAAAACTATTTACAAAAAAGACAAATATAAGTACAAATACATGCAATATATATAGTAATTAATTAGAATGGTTTAAAAGGAAGTTGGTGGTTTGGTGTGATTTGGCCATATAAATATGTCTGTAATAATCCATTTAGATTAATATTAGGTTAGTTACTTTGCCTTACAATATTTTTAAAAGAACATATTGATAGGGCTTCCTTAGCTTCACCAGGAAGATCATTCCATAGTTTAGCACCACTATATCGAAAACTCTTTTTCAGAAAGTCGCGTCTTGGCTTAGGAACGGCCAGATCATTCTGAGCATTTCTGAGATCGTAAGTCGTTTGCGAAATATTCCTTTTTATCAAAAACTCTTTCAAGTTCGGCGAACTATGGTCGTTTAGAATTTTATAAACAAGAGTTGCCTTAGTTAATTTTCTTCTAGATTCTAAATTGTCCCATTCAAGAGATTGAAGAACGTCAGCAGACCTGATCTCATAACCAGCACCAGCTATTATCCTAGCTGCTCGATTTTGAAACTTCTGCAATTTGTCTTTTAATGTTTTGTTACAAGTGTCCCAAAGGGGAGAACAATAATCGAAGTAGGGTTGTATCAAAGCGCTATAGATTGATTGCAGCATGTTTGCAGGAACGAATGGCTTGATGCGCCTTAACGTTCCAATACCTGCTGCAACCTTTCTGCAAATTACGTCAATATGCTCATCCCAACTCAACGTTTCATCAAGGGTGGCGCCCAAACAAGGTATTGAGGTTACCCTAGGAATTGGTTGACCATTTAACATTACAGGAATGTCATTATTTATCTTATGGAGATTATGTTTAGATCCTACGTACATTAATTTAGTTTTGGATGAATGGTGTTGCAATTTGTTTTGTTTGAGCCATTGACTTATGTTATTCAAGTCACTGTTCAAATTGAAAACGAGGTGCTGATAGTAATTAGCAGATGAAAAAATCTGTGTATCATCAGCATATAAGCACGGGATTGTATTCTTGAGATTATTTGGGAGATCATTAATATAAAGCAGGAATAGAAGTGGGCCTAAAATAGACCCTTGAGGGACTCCACAAACGAGATTTCTAGGTGTTGACATCATGCCATTGACAAAACACACTTGTTTCCTATTAGAAATGTAGGATTCAAACCATTTTAATTCGATATTTAAAACTCCAAATTGTTCTTTCATTTTACGCAATAAAATATTATGGTTAATTGAGTCAAACGCTTTCCGAATATCAAGAAAAACAACACCGTTCATGTCTCCATTGTCCATGTTAGTGTACCATGCATCGCACATTTGAATAAGTGCAGACAAAGTTGAGTTCTTTGGACGGAAGCCGGATTGATACTTAGAAAGCAGGGAGTTTTCATTTAGATATTTGTATAATTGGTTGAAGAGTAAACGTTCAAAGATTTTACTTATAATTGGTAGAATGGAAATTGGACGATAATTTTCGCATTTTTGTCTGTCTTCAGATTTATATATCGGTAAAACCCAAGCCTTTCTCCATTCTTCCACATAAATTCCAGTTTTAATTGATAAATTAAATATCCACGTTAGTGACGGACTAATTATTTCAGCAGCAATTTTAAGTGCTCTCGCTGGAATTGTATCAATACCTGTTGATTTTGATGTTTTAAGATTGCGTAATTGAAGACACACTTCATGTGTACTTATTTCAGAGAACTTAAACTGAATATCTGGCCTAGAAGGAACACTTTGTAATGAAGTGAAATCAGTGGAATTGATCTCGATTTCGTTAGCTAGTTTAGCTCCGATATTCACAAAAAAATCATTAAAGGACTCGGCTATCTTTATGTCGTCAGAAATAATAACGTCTTCAACTTTAAGTTGAGAAATATTATTTGATTTATTA
>CACRXK020013433.1:2036-14047 GCA_902702795.2 Paramuricea clavata
CCACCCAAAAATAAGCAAATCCCAGTTCCCATTTTACCCCTTCAGGACCCTCTTAACAATTTCCTACAAGATTTTCGCAGGATCTTAACAATTTCCTATAAGATATACTATGGACTTAACATTTTTCTACAAGATTCAGTCAGGATCTTAACAATTTCCTACAAGATTTACGCAGGATCTTAATAATTTCCTACAAGATATACTGTGGATCTTAACAATTACATACAAGATTTACTACTCAGCCCCAGGATCCTAAAATTTTCCTACAGTGCACTTAATTTCATAATATTCTCTCATGCAAAATAATTATCTTTTTAAGGGAACATGTTGGCTATTAATGAGTAACAAAGGACAGTTACAACAAAACATTTGTTGATTTTGTGCGCTACAATATAGTGATGTGTTCTTATTCGACTGTGTCAAAATGCGATTCAGCAAAGACTACTAATTTCAAATCACCTGTACATCTGGTAACATGAACTTTAATTTGGATTACAGTGACTGATTTAAACTATGTTGAAATGATTCAATTGAATCAAAACATGTGATATAGACTATAGTTTTAACCCATTGAGCCGCAATGCGCTCCAGTGTGCCCTACTTTTTTTTACTTGTCTAACGATAGACGATTTTACTCGTCAATGGGGAAGTTCTGCAGCTTAATGGGTTAAAGGGTATTGGCAACAAAAAATTTTATTGCTTCATCTGAAAGAGCATGGAAAAATAAGTCGATTCTATCTCATCTAGTTCCGAAGTTATACGCAAAAATGTGAAAATATAAGTTGCTGATTCAGCACAACGTGTGACGTCATTGGTTGGGTAAGTATGTTTAATGAATACTAAACTGAAGCATAGCTCTGTTATTATGGACCTAAATCAAATGAAATTTTGCATACTGATTGTACATGATGAGACGCATTGAAAAACACTTCCAATTTTGTTGCCAAGGTAACAATGTCGTTCCCAGGCCCCTTGCGCCAATTTTATAAAACAGCTTTATTCATTTATTTATAAGAATAAAGTAATATCAGAAGTATGTGTACCATACCTATGCATGCCAAAAGTTTACTTGCATGATAATAATTCGAAAATGACATACACATAGATAAATGCAACTAGTTATTCAAAATCAGTGTAAGGGGCTTGGGAACGACTGTGTTGCCTTGACAACTAAATTAGAAGTATTTTCCCATGCGTATCATCATGTACTATCTGTATCCAAAATTTCATTTGATTTGACCCAATAATAACTGAGCTATGCTTCAGTTTACTATTCAATAAACATACTTACCCAACCAATGACGTCACACGTTGTGCTGAATCAGCAATTTATATTTTGCAGATTTTTGCGTATAACTTTGGAACCAGACGAGATAGAATAGAGCAGTAAACGGTCAATCGGCTTATTTTTTCATGCTCTTTTACATAAAAAGCAAGTTTTATTGCCAATGTTCTTTAACCAAAAAATCTGACAATGTCTCTAGTTAACCCATTGAGCTGTAATGTGCCTCAGTGCAAGCTACTTATTTTTTACTTGTCTAACGCCAGACGATTTTACTTGTCAATTTAGAAGCTCTGCAGCTTAATGGGTTAAACTCTAAAAATAATCATAGGGTAGTTTAAATTTGTAATAAATTCATTCTTAACCAATTTGTTTTCCACAGAGGCAAGCGATTTACACCAAAGCAGCGGTAAAAATAACCTAGGATAGTGTAAATTTACACCAAATCGGTGTTCATACCGACACAAAGTTCTATTTACACTGATGTCCCCACAGAGGCAAGAGTTTACACCGATTTTGGTGTTGTGACAACACTCCCGGATTTACAGTGTACAATTTTATTTAAGATTTACATATTAAGATTGATAAATATTTTATGTAAGATTTAAAACCTTTAAGATTAAGATTTTATGTAAGATCTTCTTAAGTTTCTTAAAGATTTCTTACAAGGTGTTCTTAAGATTTCTTACGAGATCTTATTAAGATTTCTTACGAGATCTTATTAAGATTCTTAATGATTTCTTATAAGATCTTATTAAGATTCTTTAAGATATATATAAAATCTTAAAGGATCCTGTAGGATGTTAAATAGGATCTTAAATGATTTTAAATAAGATCTTACAAGATCCTATAAGATACTGCAGTTGCTTATAAGATATATGTTAAGATCTGAGAAGGATCTTAGTAAGATCTTATAGGATCTTTTAAGATTTATATAAGATCTTATAGGATCTTTTAAGATTTATGTAAGATCTTATAGGATCTTTTAAGATTTATGTAAGATCTTATAGGATCTTTTAAGATTGATGTAAGATCTTATAGGATCTTTTAAGATCTTATAGGGTCTTTTAAGATTGATGTAAGATCTTATAGGATCCTTTAAGATTTATGTAAGATCTTATAGGATCATTTAAGATTTATGTAAGATTTTTATAGGATCTTTTAAGATTGATGTAAGATCTTATAGGATCCTTTAAGATTGATGTAAGATCTTATAGGATCTTTTAAGATTGACGTAAGATCTTATAGGACCTTTTAAGATTTATGTAAGATCTTATTTAGGATCCTTTAAGATCTTACTTAAGTTCCTTTAAGATTTATATAAGATCTTATTTAAGATCCTTTAAGATCTTACAGGATCCTATAGGATCCTAATTAGGATCTTACAAGATCTTAAATAAGATCTTACAAGATCCTACAAGATCTTACAAGATCCTACATTAAGATCTTAACAAGATCTTAATTAAGATCTTAAGATCTTAATTAAGATCTTAATTAAGATTTCTACCAGGGAACTCAACAACTGATTGTTAAGAATGATTATTGGAGATGCGGTACTGTATTAGTGATGCACCGAAATATGGAAATTCACCGATATTCCGAAAAATAAAGGACCAATATTTTGCCGATACCGATATTCCATGTCATTTCACAAAATTCATCAAATTACATATACCGATATTTCTATTTTAGTACCGATAAGCCGATACACCAATATGGATATCGGTGCATCACTAGGCGAGTTACTCACTCAGGCAGGACAAAGTCAACAAACAAGCAGTCTATTTACCGGTACATGAAATCAAGTTGCCCCATGATTGCCGCACAATGTCAAAATACAAAAACAATTTGGGTCATTCGAAAGGTTTAAAAAACATGGTTACAAAATATGCAGGTATAAATAAGCCGCTAGAAATTCAGGAAAGCTTATACCTAATGATTTGTATGTATTTTTGAGCAATTATTTCAAATGCAAGGCATATACATTCTATCTAGAGCTGCAGAGTTTTTCAGGGTGAAGTATATTATTGCCCCACGTAAAGTTGTAAACAGTAAGTCGGGAAAACTATACATTCTCTACTGTAGCTGAGTTATCCGGCAAGGCAAGTAGTAAAATCCTCTGGCATTAGACAGAGTAAAACAATAAAGTAGGACACAATTCAGTTATTCAGCTATCTATACACTGAAAATATCACATTGAATGCTGTCATTCTTCTGTAATCCCAATCCTTATTCAAGTATTAAAATGCTAACAGATCTTTAAAAACATCTGCATATTTAATATCTTATTTCATATCACTATATACCCTTGAGTCTTGACAAAGGTCTAGCAAAGTGCCAATGTCAAAGGCAATTTAATCTTGTCAAATTGTTAATATTAGTGCGTGAATTAGTATGGAATTCACAAGAATAGATTTGAATTTATATTTTAACCTTTCGTCCGTTGCCTGAAAGCAACATTTGCATGTTTTATATGCAAAACGAACGCGGCAAATTCAAACATTCGATGGAATATTTTCAGGCACAACGCTCAAGTAAACAATGACAATCATACTCACTACATTATTTCGCAATGAATGTGTTTAAATAACAAGTCAAATATACAATTATTCTTACCTGTGACATCTGAATAACATTTTAAGGACTTTCTGATGCATTTTCCATCGTTATTTGCCATTTAAATTGCCTGCAAAGCGCTAAATTAAATATGCATATCAAAAACAACAGTTTTTATTAGAACAACACATAATAATTTGTTTTTCCCAACCTCGGAATTTTGAAAAATTTTCATTTTTTTTTTCCAACCTCGGAATTTGGAAAAAATTTTCATTTTTTTTTTCCAACCTCGGGATTTTGAAAAAAATTTCATTTTTTTTCCCAACCTCGAAATTTTGAAAAAATTTTTTTTTTTTTTTCCAACCTCGGAATTTTGAATTTTTTTCCTCCTAGTGTAGTATAATACTGTTTTAGGAGTATTTCATTAAAGCATTAAAGCAATAAGTTGTTATTTTTCTATTTTTACAAAAACAAGTTTGGAAACAGAATCTAGTCCTCCAGTTTGATGTCATATTCCATTTATTTGGATATTTGAATAAAGGAATGTGAAATAATAATTGAAACTTGTCCAAAATTTGATACCAATACTCAAGTGAACAGATACTATCACCTAAAAATAAAATAAAAGAAAACAGAACTTAAATTTGTTATATAATGTTATGAAAAAATCTTAGATACTACAGTCATATAGTGAGCACAAATCTTTAACAAACTCACTAAAATAAGTTAAGTTATGCTATGATAAGAGGATGGCAATATATGACAACATCAAATGTTACCATCTTCAGTGTTCAAAAAAAGTGCCGCACGCATTTTTCCCAGCATACCCACTAACTTTTCCATGAAGGTTGACTAATAAGGATAGTTTTAAGCCATATTTCAGAGAGAGGCAATGGGCAAAATTTTAAGATATTTTTATTTATATGCCATATTACCACAGAATTTCACAAAGCAAGCATGCTTATATTCAGGATTGCTGTTAGACTCTTAAAACTGAACAAATCAATACGGCACTTCCTATCTCATAACAACCAATACTTGAACATTTTCAAAATCATTTTTGCAGCAATTTTTACTTTATAACAAACCAATACAGGAGCAATTTCATAAGCATGTGACAACATGACATTTTCACTTCACAAGTGGATTTGTCAATTACAACATCTGGCACATTTTTCCCATGAATAGCTCAGGTTTTAATAAAACAAAGTATGATTTAACTTTGATAAAATATATTTTCTAACTAATGGCAATGGCCAGTTTTTACGAAATTGCAAGAGGAATATGTGTCATTTTCATCAAAATATGTATTTTAAGACACTTATTATTCCAGATAAGGAAAGACAAACAAATTATTGAACATACCTGTGGAAACAACAACAACTCAGCTTCTTTCAAGAGTAAAACATGAACACTTCCTTGTTTCCATACTGCTGTACCCTGCTTCGTGGATCTCTGACAATGAGTGAAACATTTCCACTTGTCGCCCATTTGTAAATAAAAATTCTTCGCACGTTTTCATGCGATTAAGTCGTCATATCGTTGCGTACAAGCACTACAACTTAATCTTTCAAGAAACACTTTTTTTTCCATGATCAAACCAGTAAAAGAGGACAAAAAATCCTCTCACAATGCATATTTTCAGCGTTCGAAGAATCAAAATGTTTGTTAAAGAAATATTTAGACAGCGACAACAGAATGCCCAGCTGTTTATACAGACATCATGGGAATATAGGCCTGGGTCAAAGTTTATTAAAAATTCAATACAATTAATTTAGTTATTCACATTCACACTAAATTCACAACAAAAAATTAATGTGAATTGTTTTTAAAACAAAAAGCACCTCTTTTTAATCTATGTTTGGCGCCGCACTTCAATCTATCATATATATTTTTTAAAGTTAGACGTGATTTTATACAACTGTCTATAAAACATGAACTATGTGAATATAGCATGAAAACAATTATCTTTCAAACAAAAACTTGTCATGATATAAAAATTGTTCATGCTACTCTGAGTGCAAATTGATCCACACTGGGCATGCTTAAAAACAGCTTGGCCGCTGTGGGATTCGAACCCTTGACCTTTGGTATGCTAGTCCAACGCTCTACCAACTGAGCTACGAGGTCAAGTCGTTTCGAATAAGTGACATTTCGGAACTGAGTCTACAGTAGTTTCTTCGATATCTGTATAATTATGTCTTAATTCCATACTCTGGTGGTTGTGGTGCATATAGAACTCAGGTGTTATAGTTATTTTTTATGGTTAGTTCCGAAATGCTGTATCACTTACTCAAACCGACTTGATCTTGTAGCGCAGTTGGTATAGAGCATTGGACTAGCCTACCAATGGTCGCGGGTTGGAATCCCACCTCCGTTGAGCTGTTTTTCGGCATGCATGTCCAGTGTGGAATCTGGACTCAGAGTAGCACGAACAAGTAACTAGACACCTTTTGCACGGAATCAACCCAAGCTTAACCCAATTTCAATTGAGAATCAAATCATAGAAGTTGTATCCGATTTTAAAGTGCTAGGTCTTAACATTAGCAACAACCTTACGTGGAATAAACATATCACTGAATTAGTCAAGAAAGCCTCCAAAAGGATATATTTCCTTATTCAACTTAAGAGAGCAAAAATCCCAATACAAGAACTAATCACATTTTACATAACCTGTATAAGATCTGTGTTGGACTATCCTGTCCCGGTTTTCCACTACAGCCTACCCAAGTATTTAAGTCAAGATTTGGAACGAGTCCAGAAACGCGTATTTGGAATTATTTATCCCCATTTGAAATATGAGGAAGCTTTAAATCTCAGTGGAATTGAACATCTTTCCACTCACCATCAAAACAGCTGCAAGAAATTGTTTAATGCAATTATCAAAGATTCTAATCACAGTCTACATTACCTCTTGCCGCCAAGGCATAACTCCATCCACGACCTGAGATCTATTAGATCATTTGACGTTCCAGTTTGTAAAACCAATCGGTTTAGCAATAGTTTTATTATGGCATCGAGTAGCAAAACTGAATAGGTTTTACTCTTCATTTACCTATTTTATATTCTTAATAACTTTTGCATGCTTATTATAAACAGACACTTTTGACAATTTAGTTAATTAATTATAACACTTTGATATATTTCAAAACTCTAATTTTAATAATTTTTAATTGTAAGTATAATACGCAATTCAGCTCATGGCTGCAATGTATTTACCATTTCTAAATAAAGTATAAAGTATAAAGTATAAAATATGCACCACAACCACCAGAGCATGATAGAAAAATATCACGCCGGGTTAGAGGTCGATTGGAGCAGCCGTTTCCGAGATATGACAAATTTGTCCAAACAGATGGGCATAATTATAAAACTTGTCACATGAAAATTTGTCATAGAAAAATAAATGTGTTCTTACAGATGGACAAATAAAACTTGCAATCATATTATATGAAAACTTTCTTCTCTGTAACCTGCTTAAATATAATCTTTTTGCTATTTTGGGTTTTATGAGTGTCTTTAATGCTTTAATGCTTTAATGAAATACTCCTAAAACAGTATTATACTACACTAGGAGGAGATAGAATGTCAGTGATAGAATGCATAAGAAAAGGCTTTTCTTAGCTTTACACAACAAAAAATTGAAACAGTTTGGAATTCATCAAACTATTGCCGAATTGCGCGGGAAACGTATGTAGACAAAACGGGTCCTACTAAAGAATGCCTGGGAGAAGGCGTTGAATGCCCGGGAGTTGGGAAAGAATGCACGGGGCATTACGTCATTAAGGGTTTAAGCACTTTCTATCATGTAAATCAATACAATATCAGCACAAAAGACAAGCAACATTTTTGAAATTCTTAGCATTACAAAAACAAGATGAGTCGTATTTTTACAAGTTGTTTATAAAGATATTATCGAACAGCAATAGTTCGCGCTTCCAGTGGACGCCTGGTGACTAGTTTACGTTTCAGAGCGCGAAGCTTCATAGGATAGCGTTGTTTTAAACAGGTGGGCAATTTGTCTGAGCATGCGCGAAGAAAATCAATATGGCGACATATGTTTAGGAGTGTTTTGTGGATTTATCTGGTTTTAAAGCTGATAAAACAACTTTTAATAAACGAAAACTCGAAAACACTAAGCCGTGCAGTCCAAAAGTTTTAAATTAAATATAAGTACTTTTGCTTTATGTTATTGCTTTTGAAGCTTTGAAAACAGGCAAGCTCATTTTTTCGAAAAAATCTAATCTAATATTTTACCCATCATTTGTTTAATCTGAACAGAAATAGATAGAACACATGGCTATATAAGTTATATAGGTACTGTTAGCTGATCTGAAAGATTCAGTATTCCTAGTACACATTTTAACAAAGAATGAAATGTAATTATAAAAATTAAATATGCATATCAAAAAACAATAGTTTTTATTAGAACAACACAGAATAAGTTGTTAATTGCTATTTTTACCAAAACAAGTTTGGAGACAGGATCTAGTCCTCCAGCTTGATGTCATATTCCATTCATTTGCATGGAATGTGAAATAATAATTGAGACTTGTCCAAAAGTTGAAACCAACACCCAAATGAGCATATACTATCACCTAAAAATAAAGGAAAATAGAACATAAATTTATCATATAATGCTATGAAAATATCTTAGATACTACAGGCACACAGTGACGACAACTGTTTAACAAACTCACTAAAATAAGTTAAGTTATACTATGATAATAGGATGGCAATATATGACATCAATTATTACCATCTTCAGTGTCCAAGAAAAGTACCACGTGCACGCGTATTTTTCTTGGTCGCTGCCATTGACACAAACGCAGGTGAAAAAGCAATTAGAAAAACCTGGTTTTAGGTGCAGATGAGCATAGTCAAATTCTTGACTTATTCAATTTTCTAAGTTTTTCCAGGTAAACAGATTCAACACAATAAGTCCCATTCGGGACTGCACATAATCCTAAATACTGTGTATGGACCAGATTTTTTTCAATTTTCTGTAATTTACATAACACTAGTTATAATTTAAGGGTCAACTCCTTTTCAAAATACTTACCCAAACATGTCAAAAATAATGTACATTTACAAGGGCAATTTAAATCCTTTGGCACATTTTCCCCATGAATGATTTTAATTCTAATAAAAAGACTATAGATAAAACTTTGTTTGAAATCTAGTTTCAAGTGATGAGCATATCTTAATTTTTATGCTATACCTCAAAGAAGATGCATGGGTCATTTCAACATAAACATTGAAATAAGGGAATACTGACAGCTCTGTCACACGTGAAGTTTCACATTAGCAGGCCATCTGAAACATTTTAATAAAAGTATAATTCACAAAATTCACATTTTTATTACTTCTAAACATGTGTTTTAATCCAACTAGCTCTGCAGGTACGAGCAGAATCTAGTGTTGATGTAAATATCCATTTAGTTCATGTTTCCCCGGTGAAAACCTAGTCTATTCCCATGCTGATTTCGACGTACTTTAGCTTTTCAGAAACCGATGGCCTTCCTCAGTAAGCTAGATTATCAACTGTTTTACAAACATTTTTGAAAGTAAACAGCTAAAATATTATCTTTTTCTTTTTTTTTTTTTATTTACGCCGGTAAAAAATATCAAGTTATTTATATTTATTTTTCTATTGTTTTGGATAGGCTAGGAGCCTTCTAGAAACCTACTAGGCTTTCTAATTAAGACCCCTATAGACTATATACTTACATTGTTTCATTCTATTTAGGCAGTTCGAATAATATATTAGATTGAACAAAGATAAAAGCGTATATAACAAGTATAAAATAAAACATTAACATGCATATAAACTTAATTATATATATTCGAAGTGGAGGATACTATATATGTATATTTACAGTAAAGAAAGTGATAATATATTTTAAACCATTATACATCCATTGTTGAATATATAATGATTTTTTATTTTAATTTTAAAAGTACTATAAGAGAAAATAGATTTGTAGTTAGATGCTATGCTATTCCAAACATCAACTCCTTTGTTAGAAAGAGTATGGATTACATAATTCGTTCTTTTATAAGTCTTGTGAAGCTTAGTTGCATTCCTTGTGCCATGGTCATGTATTTTATTATTGGGTATGAAATAATTTACGAATGTTTCTGGTAAATTTTTCAAATTATGATATCGAAACATAAATAAACTTGTTAGGTATTGATTCAATTTATACATGCTTAGTATTTTAACTCCTTAAATATTGGTTCGGTATGTTCAAAGTAAGAATTAAACATCATTAGACGAATAATCTTTTTCTGAATATTTACTAATTTTTGTGTTCTCTTTTTGTATGTGTTACCCCATATTAGATTGCCGTAAATAAGATATGGATAGACTAATGCATAATAAATTAATTTAAGAGCTTTCAAGTTTATGAAATGTCGGATCCTGACAATGACTGCTGTTGATTTTATAATTTTCTTTGATATTTGCTCTAGATGATCATTACATGTCAAACATTCATCAACAACAATACCCAAAAATGTTGTCTTTCTAACTTGCTCAATAATTTTATTATTTAAATAAATTGTTATATTATATATGTTCTTGTTTTTTCCTTCTCGAGGACCGAAATACAATAAACTTTGTTTTTTCTGTATTTATAGATAGTTTATTAATATTTAACCAAACAGCTATTTTATTTATTTCCTCTTGTATTGTTTGGTTTAATGTTTTAAGGCAAGCGTGACTATAAAATATGGTTGTATCATCAGCAAATAATATATTTGAAATAATATTGCTACAATTCTGGATATCATTTATATACAAAAGAAATAACAAAGGTCCTAGTACTGATCCTTGAGGAACACCACTTGTAATTGTCATATCTTTTGATTTTATTTGGTTAAACTTTACAATTTGCTTTCTGTTCTTTAAATAATTTTCAAACCAGTCTTTGGATATACCCCTTATACCATAATATTCCAGTTTTTTAATAAGAATCTTGTGATTAATCGTATCAAATGCTTTTGATAAATCAAGGAAAATACCAATAGTGTATTTCCCCTGATCTATTGCTCTTGTAATTTTATCAACGAGCTCAATAATCGCATGCTCTGTTGACCTGCCTTTTCTAAACCCATATTGATTTGTTGACAAAACTTTGTTTTTTTCAATTAATTTCATTAATCTTTTGCACATTAGTTTTTCCAATAATTTTGAAAAACAAGAAAGAACTGATATTGGTTGATAGTTTGTAAATTTATTATTTTCATTTGCTTTGTAAACCGGAGTTACTACGGCAACTTTTAATTTGTCAGGAATAATTCCATTGAGAAATGTTAAATTGAAAATATGTGTCAATGGTTTAGAAACTTCCTTTGCATGTGATTTAACTATTTGAATGCTAATATCGTCGTGTCCAGGACTTCTATTTGGATTCATACTATTTATTTCAATTACTAATTCATTTTCAGTAATCGGATCAAGAAACATACTGTTGGGATAATTACTAGTGAGGTAATTATCAAAAGTCATGTCTGGGTTCTCTTTAATTTTTTTTGCTAGATTTGGTCCAACATTGATAAAGTATTCATTGAATCCATTAGCTATTTTCTTTGGATCATCTATTATATCCATGGAATTGTTTCCAACAAATGATTTTGGCATTTCCTTCTTTTTCCTGTTTTTATTAAGAGCTTTATTTAAGGTATACCATATCATCTTTGTATCGTTTTTATATTTTATTAGTTGCTCTTCATAATACAGTTTCTTTGACACTTTTATTATATGATTTAATTTATTTTTATATCTTTTATATGTATTTTCATTCCTTTTATTCGAGTTTAGTAAGTATGCCTTGTAAAGTTTATGTTTCCTATTTACTGATTTTAAGATGGAGTATGTCATCCATGGGCTCTTATTATTATCAATCTTTTCTTTAATCAATTTTACTGGAAAGCTTGTTTCATAAGCTTCTGTAAAAGATTGGGAAAATTTGTCAAAAGCCTCTTCAGGATTATTATTATCAATTACATTGTCCCATGATATAT
This sequence comes from Paramuricea clavata, assembly GCA_902702795.2. NCBI lineage: Eukaryota > Metazoa > Cnidaria > Anthozoa > Malacalcyonacea > Plexauridae > Paramuricea > Paramuricea clavata. The sequence goes on from CACRXK020013433.1 coordinate 13,903, forward strand.
TTTTTATTGTATTTGTGAAAGATTTAATATTTGCATTATTAATTACTCGTTTATACTTTGAGGTTTTGGTCACTTTTTTTCTTATATTAAAACTATTACTATCCATATTACATATATGTACTATTGGCAAATGATCTGAGATGTC
>CACRXK020013434.1:0-14043 GCA_902702795.2 Paramuricea clavata
ATTCGAGCAAAACCGGTCTTTTGTTTAAAGGAAGAATGGTTAATAGAAATTGGTCCTTTTGAGTGACATAATCGTGTATCGTCATCGATCCGTGTCGTTGAACAATGGAAAAATTTGTTGTGAAATTAGTGAAGATAAAATAGCATTTTGTGAAAAAACTGCGGGTCTACGGAGTGGGAACTTTGCGGATTTGAAATCAGCGTGTTCGAAAGTGTTAGTTCCCGTAAAAGTATTTCAGATCTAAGACATGCTTAATGAAAATCTTTTTCTAGGCACTTTTCGAGGTCACAACATACGGACTAACACCGAAAATCGGACGTATGTCTCTAACTTACACTTCAAAATCAAGTATACAGCGAGAATTATGATATAGTCTGTGTCACAGAGACATGGTTAAACAAAGCAATATTTGATGCATGTGATGTTACTCTGAGTGTATATCCACACCGGGCAAGCTTGAAAAATATGCCTGGCCACGGGGGGGATCGAACCTACGACCTTTGGAATACTAGCCCAATGCTCTGCCAATTGAGCTACGCGGTCAGGTCAGTTCGAGTATGTGATATTTCGGAACTGAGTCTAGTTCCGTCGATATCGATGTATAATCTAGTAATCATGATTTTTTTCTGTGTTGGTGTAATGTACTCACTCAGGTAAATATATGATGCTTGTGATGTTACTCTGAGTGTATATCCACACCAGGCAAGCTTGAAAAATATGCCTGGCCAAGGTCAAAGGTCAAAAGGCAAAAACCAAGGCCAAAAGGCAAAAACCAAGGCCAAAAGGCAAAAACCAAGGCCAAAAGGCAAAAACCAAGGCCAAAACCAAGTTAAAGACGTTCGCAAAGTAAATTTCAGCGAGGTTGACGCACGTGGAGACGTTTTCCCGCGGTGTTGGGGTACTTTGTTTTCTACTCTTCAGGGTGCGATAATTCAATATTTTTAGTCGTACTTGACTGGTACAGTACACCAATGGTTGTTGCCGCGTACTTGAGCAGCTACAAACTCAGTACTCAACGTATATTTAGTTAGTCTTTATAAAGTACAGGTTTTTGAAAAGTATGTTCAGACCAGGAGGTAGAAAAAGAAGCACAATTGCATATACAATCAGTCGACTTATTGAATACATTGGGTTTGGTAAGTACGACGATAGCAAAAAGTAAATACGCAGATAGCAATAGTGTCGCATACCTACAGTATAGATGGAACTTGGCTGAAAACAACGTACGCGAATTATCGCACCCTGACTCTCTAGCCTCCCTCTTGTGGCTCCATGCACAGTACCACCCCTAGAGTGTCGACCTCACTGGGGTTTGGTGACGCTTTGTGTTGCCTCAACTGCTCACCCCACTAACATTTTTGGCATCACCAGTAAAAAATATGAAAATCCGTCATATGGTTTAGTATAGGACTACGAAATTTTGTTATTAGATGTTGCTAACATTTTGTTATTAGATGTTGCATATCTAATTTCTGGTTAATAAATGATAGAAATAAAATGTTGTATACCTGTAGGACGAATATCGCAAGTTTTTCCACCAATCAGGTAAACTGCGGACTGTCCAAAACTTATTGAAACTAACGGTTGCGACAGATCATTTTCATATTTGTCAACATGTCCTCCCATGCTAGATCCGAGTGGATAATAATTAACAACACCAGATTCTGGTCTGTAATCCGGATATCCCAGTGCTGTTGCTATATGGCATGTCAGGCTTCCGAGATCTCTGGGAAATCCATAGTAAATGTCTGGTTTGTATTCCACATTGTTGTAGTCAAACTGATAACCAAGATGGGTCCATCTCAGTTTCTTGATAGTGTCAGGTGAAGCTGACTCGACACTATAATTATTACAGAAAACAAACAGTGTTTTCCAGTACTGTACATATAATATTATATAACAAAATTTCAAATTAACCCATTAAATTGCACTGTGCTTTGATCTTACTCGTCAAGGAGAGAGTGCTGGCGTTCAATGGGTTAATCAGACAATTTGCCCATGTGTCTAGTTAACCCACTAATTTGCATGGCACCCTAATCTGCTAAGCTTCAAGTGGAAAGCGTTGGGTTAATACCAAGGGTATAATTTCAATTGTCTATCTTCAACTTAAATACGGTAGTTTATAAATTTTGTTGTGTTTGGTTTGAAGGTTCGGATCGTCTTATTCAATATAGTCGGTCTAAAACTATTAATTATGTTATTCCTCCAGGTTATTGCATGAGCTATATCAGCATATAACACATTTTATACCATAAAAATAGCAACATTATCAACTCAGTTCCAAGAATATTTACTCAAGGAACTGAGCATACAATATTGCTTCCAATCACTTTAATTGTAAAAAAAATTCTAATATCCTGAGATATATCATGATGCATAGAGGAACAACATAATTTAACGTTACCCGGCCTGGAGGAATAAAAAGTTAAACATAATTTAGTTTTAGACTGAATAAAGTTGCACCTTGTTATTTGTTTTAATCAGTGCAGGTGAGTATACAGGTGTTACTGAAGCGTGCAAAAAAACAATGTCTTTTGAAAACTAATTCAACTGCATGATGTTGTTCTAGGCAAAAAACTCTGAAAAGGCTGTTTGAAACTCAGTATAATATTGAAAATTACAAAAGAGCACCTTGTCAGGATCATGGCACTAATTCTGAAACTTTTTCTGCCAAAAACGTCCAACTTTCAAACATTAACAACATGAAAAAATAGCCAATCTATAAATCGTGGCTTACTGCTTACTGCTTACGTATTAGGGCAGTACTACTGTATACTACCATTAATACAATTGTTTTTAAAACATGTTATAGTTAGTTGTAAAAAATGTTTTTTAATTGCTTTATTCTGACGGTTTTCAGTTTTTACCCTGATCCGCCTCACCCTAGTGTACAGAATCATTAACAAATAACAAGTTACAGTACGGTTTCTCATCCAACCTGGAAAGCATACAGTCATCAGTTTTTCAATTTGCTCTTGTCTTTCAACAGTGGCGTAGCCCCGGTCCCCCCACCCCCAATCACCACAAAAACCATTCCCTTAAAAAAGCGTAAATCCGTAGAGAAACTTGGGGGGGGGGGAGACACAATGATGATTTATTAGAGGAGCTTGATGTGTACACTTAAAGTCTATGTGCTCATGGCAACCAGGTATAATATCAGTCATGTTTTGGCTTGCTGCGTTGGTTTTAATAAATGAACGCAAAGCCCAGTCAACTTGCATGAAGATTCACGACCCAATGTTTTGAGACTCCAGTCCACTGTCTTTGCATGGGTGACCGAAGTCACAATGTAGCTTCATACATTCCCATAGGATGATGTCATCTGCCAACAAGATGGATGTATACTTGTGGCAAATAAGCACTGTCATCCCTTTTCAATGCATGATTACTCAAGATGTTGCCTAGAAGCGTGAAATATAAAGATATGAGTAAGCATGCTTAAATTTGACAGCGCTTATTAGCGCAATAACAGCGCTTATTAGCGCAATGGTGTACATGCGCTGATTATTAGCGCAATGGTTGACATGTTCATCTGGAATGGCTCTGAGTTAAAAAGGAGGACTAAAATTTGGCTGTATATATCTTTTTTTTCCATGAAGCATTTACATTTACTATACTAATTTAAATGCTTCTTCCGTTTTTTTTGTTTTTTTTCTCTTTCTATAATTTAGTTGGAATTATTCATATTTAATTTCTTGTACCGACCACCATGAGCTATACTTTCAAATATTTTTGCCAAATAAGCCTATGGCTTTGGCTTTACCTAAATTATGTAACAATTTGTGTGAAATAAATATATTACTATTATTAAAAAAAATAAATTAAGAATATATCCATCTGGTTGGCAGATGACGTCATCCCATGGTTGTAAGAAAGTTGTATGTTGCAACTTCAGATCACCCATGATGAATACTCTAGAGTGGAGTGCCGAAATGTTGGGTTGTGAATGCAATTTCACTGGGCTTTGCATTCATTTATTAGAACCGGAGTAGCCATAAGCAGCCCAAAAATGTGTGTTGAAATGTGGGCATGCATCGAGTCTACTCAGTTTATTATTATGACAAGGTTGGCAAGAGTTTTAACGGAAATTTATTACAACGTTTACTAGAGTATGAATATTTTGCAAACTACAAGCAAAAACAATATAAAATATACATCATTTCAAACACTGGTAATTTTACTACATTCTCTCAAAGTTTTAACTTCAAAAGTTCACTCTGAGGATGTTAAAAAAGCAAATTATTTTCGTTTTTTTTTTCAAAATTTTGTCAAAACTATGCTGGGGTCACGTACCCTGTGACGTTGTCATATTTTTTAAATCTTGAAGAAGCGCTGATTGGCTGTTGTGCATGATTCCCGTTGGAACCACTTTTTGATTGGGGGGCTGAAAACGAGTCGAACGCTGCAGGTGCAAGACTCTACAGGGAATATTTTAAAATTTAAAGTCTCTGAAATGCCATTTCCTGGACTTTGGGGAAGATATTTGACCGAATTTATAACAATGTCAATTAACAATTTGTTTAAAATGTAGTAGTACTAAATGGGTGAAGGCATATTTAATTAACTATATATTGGATAAGTTGCAGGAAAGTATGGGTAATATCTTCATTCTTTGCAGTTTGTCATGGATAATGTAGCCGCTTAAAATTAATCAATTTGTCAGTATTCTAAAGGTATATTATTTAATTATAGTATATTATTTAATAGTATTCCAAAGGTATATTAATTGCTACGGCCCTGATGTGTAAGATCTCGTTAAAACTTTTGTAGATATATATCCTATGAAAAGTAACCCAATTTTGAGAATGCGGGAAATGGTGTCTCTTAAACATAGAATTTAATTAGATTCTGAAGTACAATGGCGAAGCCAAACGCCAAAGGCGTGACACATGCTAGGTGGGTCTGTGACCCCTGATTTTTCCTGGAGAAAATCCTAATGTAGTCTTGATCATAAATTTTGCATTTAGATAAAAAATTATGATCAAGATCACATTAGGATTTTATGCTCCAGGAAAAATCAGGAGACACAGACTCACCTAGCATGTGCCACCCCTTTGGCGTTTGCCCCTCTAAACATAAGACCCTGGGCCCCTGGCTACGCCATGCACTGTACTTCAGACTCTTGCAATACTGGTATTGATTGTCTTTTGTATCAATTGTAATTGCATAACACCTATACAAGTACTTAAATATTCAGATGGACATTCGTCTTACCAATACTCCCAAAATGATTGGCCCTCCTCTAATATGACGTCATCATGAACGACCAAATTTGTCGCGTTTGGTTTACAAGGGAAGTTCTTCAATGAACGTTGCACGAAATAATGTTGAACTCCTGTTTCGAAAGGATTAACAATAAAAATAAAACCAGGGCAAGAAATAAGCTCAAAAACGTTCCACTTAGAGGCATTGAGCAACCCAGAATTATGACATTCAAATGATTCGTCGAAATTCTTCAAAATATTAATTTCTCGCACTCTTCCTGAAAATGTCGACGGATTTTCGAAGTCAATAACGTCACCGAAATCAGGAGGCGGACTGCGTTTCTTGTATCGTTTATATTCTTCACGTACGGCGTTCAACTTTGTGTTGTTTTCATTCGATTCTTTGTTGTATCGGCAATGTTTGTCAGCCATATTGTTTATTTGGGCTATACTTCATGTAAGGCATGAGTATAAAGTGCGTACTTCATGTAAGTGGCATGCGAAATAGAGTGGAAAATCTTTTAAAATTATGCCTGCCAAACACAAAGTCTAAAGGCTAGTTTCCACTCAGGAAAATTATCCGTGGATTGGAACGGACAAGAAAATTTTTCTTTGAGTTAAAGTCATTAGTTCCAACCAAAGCTCACAAGACAAAGAAAAATTTTCTTGTCCGTTCTAATCCACGGATAATTTTCCTGACTGGGAACTCAGGAAAATGATTTTTTGAAAATGAAAATGATTTTTTGAAATTGATTTTTGAAAACGATTTTTTGAAAATGATTTTTTTTCCTTAATGAAAAGCGGTGAGATCGGTAAAGATAGCGGAACACATGCGATAAAAATAATGAGAAAAAGAATTCTTATTATGACTTAGGAGCGAAAATTAGAAACAAAGCATGTGAGAAAATTGTGAGATTTTATTTTAAATTTTATCAAATTAAAATTGTAAGTTGCAATATATTCCGTGTTCCGTCACTGGTTAGGGGGCAAGGTTTGGAATGGCCCTAAGTATCATATTGTATCAAATCATTTTTATTATATGCAAACCATGGAGAAAACAACTTTTTAAATAACCCATATGTTACGCCATATATACTGTAGACCGTAGTAACAGAATTGTCTATAGAAGCGCACCATCGAATCACCATTGCAATTTTTTAGAGATTAGTCTAACAGGAGAAGGCTTACGGATTTAAATATCTGCTTATTTGCTTTTGCAACTTTGAGATAAAAATGGACCTGCGATGACAGCTCGTTGTTTTTAGACTTATTAGCCACCCTCCCGGAGAAATTACATTCACGAACCAACGTTTCGACATGCAGAAATCTAATTTACTGTTTTGAGTGGTGATCTAAAGTCGCATTAGGGCTGTGCTAGATCCTTTTATGCAAAAAAGTTGCTGACTCAAGTGCCATTCTCAGTGGTCCGAATTCCATTTCCCCAGCGAAAATCTGGGAAGTGCCAGCTTTCATTCTTACACCGTTACAACCCTCTATAAAAGGTCGACTCGAGGGACAACTTTATCGCCCAAAAACTGAGTCGTTCATATTTTATTCATTGTATTTATTTATACATATTTCAGACTTAACCATGCAGGACTAGCTGCGAAAAATGCACGTGCAAGCAAGGGTTACAATTTATCGAGCAAGTAGCAACCCTTTTGGGTCGCTAATACAATATTTGGGAAATACATTGGGAAATTATTTTCGTTGCAAAACAACTGGCGCAAGATAACGAATTATGTATTTATTAAAAATTTACACTCCAAATTTCCATCTATTAAATCCTTCAAAATTCAATCAATCACGTGAGATGCGAAGATGTACCTATAAAGGCGGTTTTCCAGTCCACGCACGAAGCTCGCAGTGCATCTAATTAAAATTAACTATTTAGCATTGTGATTGGATAAAAGTGCTCATGCATGCACTCGCAGCGAGCTGCGAGGAGCTTCGTGCGAGGACTGGAAATCCGCCTTAAGATTTACCTGAAACCTTACAATGGCATCACCACAGTATATATACGCATGAACTCGTGGTTAGAACGTGACAACTGGACCATGTAGGTCTGTTGTTTAAAGCACTGTCTCCGAATTGCTGGGCCGCAAGTTCTAATCCTGCCAGAGAGACAAGGACGCCGGAAAGGGGGGGGGGGGCGCAGGGGGCATCCCTTTAGTAAGGGAGGCAGGGCGGGCGAAAGTGCCTTAAAAGTAAAAATTCTAACTCAAAAATATGAGGTACGACGATTAAAAAGTATGAATTACGCGTGAAATGGACGTAACATTGAAATATACGTGAAATTTTCTGGAATATTAGTCAAAAGTTAGGTTAACTTTCAAATTTTTTAGCCCTTGTATTGGTGAACTAAGGTTCGAGAAAATTTTTTGCCCTTGTTTTGGTGAATTAAGGTTCCGGAAAAATTTTTGGGACACGAAATATTAATTAGTAATTGCCCTTACGTCAACATTGCTGCCCTGTGCCCTACCCTCGCTCCGGCGTCCCTGCAGAGAGACTATATTTTCAGAACTTCTCCTGATTAGATCTAATAAGTGCACATGTACGAACATTTACACTCGAAATTTTTCTCTGACGAAACTCTTCAACAATTCAACAATTAGTTCTATCGAGTGAGATGCCCAGTATGCTGATATTAATTTACTTTGGTAGGAATGGAACCTGCGGTAGGGCCAGAACTACTGGAATTGCGGAACGTGCTGAACATTAAAAGGAATTTTCTGAAAAAGTGAAGTGGAAAAAGGTCTCGAAAAGAATTTTTAAGCCCCCCCTGTGGTACTCCAGATGTTACGACCAGTTACATAGATGTTTACGTCCAGTTACGTCCAGGTACATTACCACACGCTGCTTTCGCTCCTTCAAGTAGTCAGAAACCAGTTCAAGAGGGTACACGAGAACCCAAATTGGTGAAGTTTTAATAAAAGCTTGTCATGGGGAACCGAGTCGAATGCTTTGGAAAAGTCGAGGTAGATCATGTCCGTTTCTTTTCCAGAGTCAAGTGCTTTACCAACATTGTGGATCACACCAAGGAATTGAGTAATGTAGGACCGACCTGTACATGTACATTTTTGGCAGGTCATGTAGTTGTCTTAGCAAGACACTGGGGTCTCTTCTCTTACTTTTCACAAATTTCCTCCTGCAGAGGATGTTTGCTTGTAATAACGGTTTAAACTGATCACAATACCTATACGTATTATAGTAATAAGCGAATATAGTTTACAGTACAATAAGTATGATTACTAACATCAAATGCAATTCGTATATAGGGCCTCCCTTGATAAGCCCGTCAAAAAATGCTTACGCACGAATATAAGCTCAGGGCTTATATTCGGAGGTTTGAGGTATGTCAATGTCGTTAGCTGTACCCGTACACAAATGGAGGCTGCATGGGTAACCGTTTATCAACACGTGCACGAAAACAATTTTTCCGAAAAGAAAGTAATTTTAAGAAAGAATACCTCCATGCGATTGAAAATAGTAAAGACGTCATCGTATTATTAACATACTAGAACATACATGCATGCAGAAACACCTCGCCTTGCTGACAAAACCATTGTATTTTCCGAACATGACGTATTTAAGGTAGTTGTCATTGTAATGCACCTATCAATGGGGGGGGGGGGGGGGGGCATCCCAGGGGACTTTGACTACACTATAAAACCCCAGTGAGGGGAATTTGACCTATGCATCAACTCCCAGAGTCGGGAAATTTTGACATCCGCCATCTTGAAAGTTTGCGTGGTTTTGACATCAAAAGGCCTGGTAACAAGAATGGCGGAGAAGCAAGATCAATTTTCATCGAGAAAGGTATTTTATGCACAGTCAATTTTTGTCAAGTTTAAATCGGTATAGACTGTATATTCGCATTGGAAAACATATGTGTGCCTTGTCATCTTAGGCCTAGAGTGGTGAATTTTGACAGCTGTTCCTTGCCCAACAGTGGGGATTTTGACTACAAAATCTAAAAAATGTCAAAATTCCCCTGATTGCCCGCACACCCCTCTCAGAGGGGAAACATTGATAGGTGCATAACACTATAATTTGTTAAGAATATTTTTACAAATAAAAATCCCCTAAAACTAATATCACTTTTAATTACGAAATTATCAATTCCCCAAACATATATATGTTAGGTATGTTATTATACGTAATATAAGCTTCAATTTAAGGTTAAATTCAACCTCAAATTAAACACTTCGCAAGACGTTTTAAACTGATGCTCTTTGTGAAACTAAACTGCCTTTATCGAAAAACTTTAAGTTTGAAATAAAATTATTTCAAATTCTCGCATTCAAACAACTTTGCTTTCTTTTTTATTTAAAAATTTTAATATAATAAAAAAGGGTAATTAATAAAGAAACACCATAGGTAGCCCAACAATCAGTGTTATTGATTCATTTCTGTTCAATAAAATCATACTATTACTAAGGCCCCGACTGCATTGTTTACGCGCGGTCAGATCATGTACGTATCCCTATAGTAATATATGCTATATTACTATAGGGATACGTACATGATCTGACCGAGCGTAAACAATGCAGTCGGGGACTAAGTAGTAGTATGATTTTATTGAACAGAAATGAATTAATAACACTGATTGTTGGGCTACCTATGGAAACACTAAAATTATATGCTGTCCTTTTCAATTAAAATATACGCAACGATCAGCGTTTGAAGCAATTATAAAGCGAACAATACATCAATATTTAAAACAAATCTACCTTCGTTAACATCGGCGCCTTTACTCCCATTTTTTAGCAATCGTTTCGCCTTTATTTTCTTAAAAAGTTTTTGAAATTCACAAAATCTTGCGAAAATGAAATACATTTGCAAGAAATCATCAAATCAAGAAATGTTTGCTATTTCGCTGTCGTCATGCGGTCGTTATAATGCAAATTTTAAACTTGACCAATCAGTGTTCGCTATTCGTGACAGTGCACCATATTTTTGAGATCAGTGAGGATGACCACCCACTCAACACCGTTGGTCACCCACGCCTGCGATCATTGATGAACTTCAGACTTCGCTAATACTTCCATTTTCCCGGGTGTAAATAGCCGGGCGGAATTAGCTCCCTCGCCCCGGGCTTACGCCCGGAACGACTCGGGGATTAAAGTTAAATTCAAGCACTAAATTGATATAAAAATAATGAAGAAAAGTAAATTGATCATCCGTGTGACTGCGGCCTTGGTTAAAGGCAGCCTATGTCAAGGCAGTAATTCCAGTTGTAGCAAATTTTATTTTAAAACGATAGTAAAACTATTGCAGCATATTAGACGTTTTACATCTTATAAAGACTAAACTATGAGTTGCTGAGAATATGTAATTAGCGTGTCTAGTCTTGATTCCTTTGTCAGTGTTCATTTCATATTCTGCATACCTCATTCACTGCGGTTTTATTAATGGCTTTAAAGCAAATTCAGTTGTTGCAATCCAGTTGTTGATTGAAGTAAGACGCCAGTATTGTGCAGTAATAGGCTTGAGGAGAGAATAACTCATAATTTGTGTTCCCGGCTGCTTTGGTAGCGTACGAACCTATAAATGTGAGAAACGGTTTAAAAAATGGATTAACCTTACAAGTTCGCAGCTATCATGATCAGGTTTGGTAAATAACATTTCTTTAATTAATGAACGAACGACCGAAAGAATGAACGAATGAACGAACGGAATGAATGAATGAACACAAAGCATTTAAAATTTGCTTCTGCATGCATGCATGCATGCATGCATGTACGTATAAATCGGAATATCATAATAAAATCATTACTTTTGCTGGATCTTATTATGGGGAGTGTCTTCATGAGAAAAATAAATGGTTAATTTTTGCTTTCAAATGTGGTTGGGTTATTTCTCTATATATTACTTTAAACATGTCCTAAACTGATACTGCATTGAAACTGTAAATAACAAAAGTTGAACATACTGTCACCCATTTCAGGTTATCGGTGGAATATTGCAAATACAAATCGCCATAGGCGCCACTTTTTGCATGACCCCAAGCGGGGATGTATCCTCCAGCAATTTCTACACTTTGGACATACACTGGACGGATGTATGTTGCCTGAAGCCAATTTCCACCACTAATAGATTTACTTCCGTATCCGCCTGTGTCTGATCTACCATCAGTGAGAACCCTGGATGTGACTTGGTAAAGCTTGTTATAATATCCACTTTCTGATACATAAAAATCTTTAAGCAAATGTATCAGTAAATCGTTGTCAATTCCCTACAAAAATATTGCAATGATCATGATTTTTGAAACCTTGAATCATCAAGGAAGAGAAATATCTGAGTCATTCTATTCTGCTATTGCATTTTATTGGTTATTTCTTTTTGTTTCGTGCACCATTGTGTTAGGGTACGTTGTCGTTGTGGTTGGGCTCGAAATCAAAGAGAAGTTCATTAGTACCAGTGCGAAACACAAGGGAATTATCATGACAATTTCACTTTACAGATATAATTTGAATTATCCCAGACAGTATCTTTTACGAACTTTCATGTTTCAACTAATTATATTCAATCTTATTTTCATCACTCAATAGGCAATTCCAGCTTTTAGTTCATGCGTTCAGGGGATTGGAAGTAAGGTATCATATTGTTGATTATGCTGAAAAAATAAAAATGGCGGCCGTGTAGCTTATACTTGTAAATATTGAAATGTTTCGGTTGTTTCGGCTGATTTTTTGACATTATGGCTGATTTTTCGACATTTGTATCAACCTCGTCCCCAGAGCCTTTTCAGGAAGAAGGCGAAGGGCAGCAAAGGCCCTGGCAAAGGCTGGTGAAATAATCCACAAATTGTGGATTATTTTGTCACGTGATATATCGGAGCAAATACTATACAGGGGGGTGCGATCGCGGATCGCTTTAGCTACAATATATTCGTCAATATTGCATAAACACCGAAATCGACAAATAAAGAACAAAAATCTATTTTAAAATGAAAAAATCTGTTAAAGTTCTTCCAAAAATATTGAATAAATTTGAAATTGTCTTCAAATTAGCTCTGAGAACCTTGGTTGAACTGTAAAGGAGATCTATTAAATATATAAAGCAACAGTGCAAAACGAATGGATCGATAGAAGTATTTATACTATGAATTACTGTCGCAAGGAAATTGCTGCCTCGATTGTGAAACAGATATGTAAAATCACTTTAATTTAATAATATGGACTCTCAATACACCATATCCATGATCATCAAAACATTTAATAGTTATTGTTGCTACGATAGATCTTTCTTGCAAATGTCAATATCATACAGTATATTTAACAGTTAAAGGGAGTACAAGATCCAAAGAATGTCTGAAAAACAAGGAATGTCAACATCGTATGCACTTGGAATTTAAATGCTTATGTTAGCCATAAGCCCTGAGTATAACCTGGTTGACCTCCATGGTTAATTAACATTTCCTGAATTTAATTGAGTTGAAATATTTTATTTGATTTTCATTCTTATAATCTTATCCCAAGAACATTGTGAACACACATACTAGTGCTTTGGGTTTAGATGTCAAAGGCCAAGCTTCAAAACAAATGTTGTGATCTTAATAATCAGGCATTCCCAAACAATTACATGCATGAGGGTCAAATCGGACAAAAAAGCCTCCATATGCTTTATCAAGGCTGAATAATATAATGAGAGGGAATTAATTTCCTCATTATACTGTTAACAAGCCCTTGTTTTTGTTTGTAATCAATTACACAAATTACTTCCCAGAACATTATTTATGGAGATTATTTGACAAGTCAGCAGGTAGGCTACATTTTTTCCTGAGCCACAATTGGGGCAATTCAGTGTCACTCATCACAACAGGCACTCTAAATCACTCACAACATACAACAGGCAGTTCAGCATCACTCACCACAATTGACTGTTCAATACTGTGTGCCTCAGTAGGCAAATCAATAATCAATATTTTGCTCAGATCGACAACAAATATCAAAATTGAATTCATTCTCAAAACATGATACAATAACAAGGGGTCTCTTATGGACAAATACAAGACACCTGGTGTCAAATGTATCAAGTGACAAGATTATTCATTTCTTTTAATTTAAATACATTTTGCCGCCTTGTAATAAAGTACTATTTGTTGTTGGTGACCATCAGTTGAGCAATTTAAAACATTCTGAGAATACAAGTATTAGTATTTAAATGACACAATATTATAAGTTACCTTTCAGGTATATAATTTGTATACAGCATCAGTGGTGTAACTTAACTTTTTTGACCACTTGCCCTCACCTGGCAAGTTGGACATGAAAATTGGTTGCCCTGAATAAAATCCACTTGCCATCAGGCAATGGGGTACCTACGCGGGCCAGTATAAATTAGGGAGACAACATATCCACTCATTGGACTAGTAGCATTGGCTATGTTACTGCCTCAGATCTAGACTACCTCAGATCTAGCTTTGGCTCACATATTAAACAAAATTTGAATCAAGTACACTTATTTAATGTAACACTAATCACCATTATTTTATTTTTTATTTATTTATTTTTTTATTAGTTTTACAATACGAAATTGAAGGCACAGACAACAGGACTAATAAATTCCCAAATTAAGTCCTGCCATAAATTAAGTCCTGCCATATTTCGTTATCATATCATGAATAAACATTTAATAACCAAAAAGAGAATCAATGCATAATATAATCAAACAATTTAGATGAATTTGAGATGCAGATGATTTGCCAGCTTGAACCAATGTCGTCGAACAGCCTTTATTCTATCCGACAATAATAATATAAACTGAAAGCTGGCCAGCTTTTTGTGGCAAAGCAACTTGCCCGTTCGGGCAACCAAGAGGAAACTTTTACTTG
>CACRXK020013435.1:0-14042 GCA_902702795.2 Paramuricea clavata
GCTGAAGTCTTGAAATTTCCACACCGAATAGCAATTTTCAATAGCTTCAATTTGATATATAGTCCGACGTTTGGGGTCAAGTATTTCTGCTCATAACTCAGAAAAACTATTTTGGCTTCATCAAATCATAGGCCTTTATCATAGTGCAGTTAGCCTTCCAGTTTATTTATAGTTCAATGTGCTTTACTGGCCAGAGTAATGGCGGCCAACCGGAAGTCGCACCTGTCGGTGGCATCAAAAAGTGAGCCATCTATCCATTTCTTAATCTTCTTTCATCTATTCAAAGAGTGAGCCATCTATTCATTTCTTAATCTATGCCACAGAACTAAGCCGCCATTTTGGAGCAGAGATGTTTCCCGAATCGGTTTCTAAACAGAATGCTGTCACAGGTTTCGAACCCCTTCCAGAAAAACGAAAAAACCGTGCGAGATGCGTATCCATAGTAATATGTGTATTTACAACTACATTGGTAATCGCGTTCTCTACCGTCGATCGAACCATGGACGAGTACTACCCTGATACAACTCAGAAAAATACAACAGATGTTTGCTACAGAAAGTGGAAGTCAGATAAGTTTGACTTGCTCGCAACCGCGTTGGGCTTATTTAGTATCGTACTCGGCGTGTTGGTCGATCGCTTGACGCTTATTGCCGAAGAACGCCATCATCTACATCAACGCTACGACGGAAGTTGCGAAAAGATGATCAAAGCTTGTTTCAGTGGAATCTCATGGGGTCTAGTAATCGCTTTGCTTGGTTTAGCCGCGATAATTGTCGTTATTCGTATCATCACAACGGGTATGCCGCGGTTTGAGCTAAGATATCTTGTGTATATTTGCAGCGGAATCGGCGTGGGCCCACTGATAATGCACTTGCTCAGTCTCAACACAAAATCCGAGGTTCATATTTCTACAATTCTCGAGGAAAAAGGGATGTTTGTGGCCAACGGACTCGCGTGGTCCTACTACTTTAACTATCTTCAACAAGCACTGCCAAAATTTAATGAAACAATTAACTGCTCCTTTCCTGTTCCATATGAACACATTAGACTGTCCTTAGATAAACTGCTGTTGCTCATACCACTAGATGGCTACGTGAAAGGCGACTTGAAAGAAGTAGACGGAAAAATTGAAAAGTTATTCGACACTGGGAATGAACAGGACCCTTTCCATTTCCCTGTTTATCGCTTAACACTCAGCGACCGTGAACACAAATATTTTGCCATGCAATACGTCAAAGAACCTTTAAACATTTTGAGAGAAGTGAGCACATTGCCGGAACAGGAAAATGCTGTGCTGAAAAGACAACCTTGTATTAAGAACGAAGTAAAATTGCTTTACCGAATGTTGTATGGAATATTGAAAGATCAAGTAGACCAGAATTTCAGAGGGACGTGCATACTCGTACCTATAGGGAGTTCGGATGGTTTAGAAAACGGAGGACTAGTAAGACTTATCATGAACAGAGTGCAACATTCATGCACACAAGTTAAAAGTGCTCCTGTGTTTGTGAGACAGAAAGACGATGCAAGGTTGTTTGTTGGTGAAAGTAGATCATCCACGTTCATCGTTGAAAATGCACAAACCCTCAAGATCGGAGGCTTAACTCATCAAGTCAACATCAATGGCGAGCAACAACGAAAGGGAACGAGGTCTGACTCTGAGACAACAAACGGACACGATAATGAGAGAAATGATAAAAAAGAAAAAGGAGGGAAAATTTTGAGAGTAAGGTATAAAAACAAAAAATCCGAGATAGAGCTACAGGTAATGATCCTATCAGAGAATCTTGAACATCGTGAGCCTGAAGTTAAGCCATTCGCACAAGAGGAACCAGCAAAGGGGAACCAGCAAAGTTGTCAGGATGAATATTCTTCCAATGAGGAGTTATACGTATTAGATATCTAAGGAGTGTAGGTCAATATTATACTGTATATTCTATTTTAAACCACGGACGAGTCAATATAAAGAACAAATAAAACACTTATTAATATTTATAATAATATCAGAGAAATGTAAGTGATAGAAACTTTATTAATGAACGACGTTTCGAAGCCACCAAATCCCGATTTTCATGTTCAATTGCTATTTATATAAATGTTAAACCATGTATGAATGTGACGTTTATTTCTAATCTGCGGTTATAGTTATTGAACTTGGAAATAAAGCTCTCATGGCTTCGACTATAACGTTTATTGATAAAACTTTTATCGCTTACACTTCTGTCTCAAAATCGATTTCAAAATGTTTATTGATCTAGTATATCAACGTTATCAATACTATATATATTTCACTATTATCATATATAGCCTAGCTGTTGGCCCTCGTATGATATAACCAGTTAATGAGTTGGTCTGATGATGATTTTGAAATAAAATCAATTATCACGAACTGTTTGAAATCCAGTTCAGATTGCTAGGATTCAATTAGGAGCGATTTTTGAAGGAAGCTGTAGCCCCGTCGTTCAAATGAAGGCTCTACAATAGAACTTTGTGAAACGCGGAAAAATTTATTGGCTCACCAACGACATTGACAAAAGTTTCCTTTGTTACCAACGACTTGCATTGACCTGTGGGGACAATGCATAAATTGTTTTTTTTCGTTTGACGTCATTATACAGTAAGAAAGGTCTACAGGTTTGCTGTGACTTGTGTCTCGGCTACTGTGCCTGAAAAAATCACAATAAAAAACAACTTCCCCTGATGAAGGGTCATTGTTGGAAAGTCGTATAATTTGTTGGCTTGCTGTTTTTTCTACATACTCCTTTTATGCAGGGGGGGCCGGGGGGAGTAACTTGATGGAGCTAGAAGACGAAATTAAACCGCACTGTCCAAGGCGGAATGACAAAGCAACGAAGGGGTCCGGAAAAGGACAAAACGGAAACCGCTCCTTATTTTATTGACGTCGAGCGGAAATGGGTTGTCGGGAAAGGGCAAATGATACAGGAAACGGATTTTCCTAATGAGCGGATAAGACTCAAATGGCCTTTCTTTTGCCTCAGTTTACATATTCAACAATACTCTTGGCTGTTGATTTCGGCCAAACTTTGGCGAAATATTACTTGTGTTTTTGAAAAGTGAAAGGGGTATTGGGTTTGTATTAGTAACTTCGACGAAAGGCGATTTTGACAGCGTATCGGTTTGCGTTTTGACACCGCGTGTGGACGAAAATATATCTTTGAATGAAGAGGGTTTCGTCAACGTAAAATATAAGCGAGGTAAACAATTTTTCACATATATTATAATCTGTGAAGTTACGAAATATGTTTCGAATCTGACATACCATAGCGCTTAGTTTAACATACCGTAGTTTTAATACCAATACGTATATGTATGTTTTTATGCTCGTTCACATGGTGCAAATTTAATATGTGAATTTTCCTATTGTGTTATGATTGTTTTATAGTATGTAGTTGGCTGGGTTTATAGTTTACGAATTCTAAATTAGAACCGTTTCTATACAGTCAGACCTCTTCTATTATGAAAAGACACTGAAAACTGGTCATAATGAAGTCCACATTTAATAGAAATTCTGCAGGATTAGACCAGGCTGACTTGGCCACGAGATCCTGCTTTTGTTTAGCCCATTGAGCGTCAGTGCTTTCCCTTTGACAAGTAATATTGTCTGGCATTAGGCAGCGAAAAATAGTAATAGGGCACACTGCAACTCAATGGGTTAACTAGATAGGTGGGTAGATAATCTGTTAGCCTATTGAGCACTAGTGTCTCCACTAGCTTGACAAGTAACATTGTCTGGCATTAGACAGAATAAATAATTAAGTTGGGTCACAGAATAGACTATACAGAAGCCCGACTTCTTGGTTATTCCTATGATTTACCGATAATGTTGGCATACCGTAATTCGTCATCAAAATGCTGACGCCATGGGCCTTGCCAGTGCGCTTTGAAAGGCATTTGTCCCCCTGAAAATATTCAAAATGGCAGAAATCCAGGGGGGTAATGCCTCTCATAAGTGCACTGGCTAGGCCCATGGCATCATCATTTTGATGACACTAACAAATTAGCGATTACTCGAGTCAACCTTTTGTATGTCTTTATTCTGTGGTTGGGTGCATTGGGGTGCAATTAGCCTGCAGAGCTGGTGTTTTGGTTGGGAGCGAAGTAAACCAAAATGCCTGGTCTGCAGGCTAGGGTGCAATACACCTGATTAATCAACTCATTGTACATCAGCATTTTCCCCTTCATAAGTAAAATCTTGTGGTGTTAGACAGAGTAAAGTAATGAAGTAGCCTTGTACATTTGGCACAATGCATCTGAATGGTTCAATAATGCATTTTAAGAATGTAGTCACATTTCTATGAGTTATATGCCGATCGATACAAGATCCCAGCATTGCCTGGCTCAATGAAACTTTTAAGTCAAAAATGATGTTTATTTCACCAAAAACCATTTCAGGAATTCAACCATTTCAGGAATTCCCTTGACAAGTAAAGTCATCTGGCATTATAATAGACAGATGTACTGTAGGCTTAATGTTACATACACAAAAACAACACTTTATAGCCAAAGGGTCATACTTTCCAGAAGGATGTATTATAATAACTGTAATGTAGTTTTCTTATTAAATGGTACATGTATGATAAGGTCGGGAATCCTGGCTAAAGTTTTCTATCTTTTTGTTGTGCACAGGTGGAAAACATCTGGCAGTATTTTGCCAGAAAATTTTTTTCTTACATTTTTATATACATTGAATTGTCATATGTTTGATTAACCCCTTAAGTGTCTTACTCTGTCTAACGCCAGACAATTTTACTCGTCAAGGAGAGAGTCAGCTGCCACTAAATGGAGTTAAAAATTCCAACTCTCTTACAAATCCAAGTTGTCATCTGTTCATATTTAAGTGCCGCATCTTCTCTGTTGGTGGCACTGTCAGAATTTGCAGGGACGTCGCTACTGGGGGGGGGGGGGGGGGGGGGGTAACACCCCCCAATAATTCAAAACGTTAGTAAAAGTAGGTGAAAATGGAAAATATTTGCTTAAAATTGAATATCAAAGTAGGTAAAATTTGGTCAAAGTTTGAGATAAAAGATGGTCAAGTTTGCTCAAAGTTATGAAATCGTTTGCAATTTTAACAATTTCTAAGCTTTGGTTATGTTTTTGCTGAAAAAATTGCAAGCCTTGCTTATTTTGTAAAAAATTTTGACCAACCAACCCACCTCCTTGTTCCCAACATTTTTGGGAAACATTTCTACGACTTGGTCAAATTTCTAGGAAAAGTTGGTCAAAATATGACGACCCCCCCCCCCCTCCTCAATGTTGATACCTTTGTGACGTCCCTGAAAATTTGTTGGGTTTTTTTCAATTCATTTCAGCCTAACTGAAGACCAAGCCATGTCCAGAAAGAAGGCAACAAGGCGGAAAGTGAAAGCGACAGATTCATATTCACGACACTCTCCAAACTCAAGCACTATGGATCATGCACAAAAATCATCAGAAGAATATTTACCACATGCTTCCAGTTTTCATTCACAACAAGACGTCTCTGTTGATAGCACAGCTCCGCAAGCGATTCAGCTAAGATCGTTAATGCCTGCACATTGGAATGAACAGAACCATTCAGGTAGCACATTGAGTTCAGCGGTGAAAGTCAAAACCGAGCCAAATGTTGGGTTGGAGCATCAGGCATGTTCAAATGAGAGCAACAGACAACATACTCCAACCTCAAAACAAGATAACACCAGCACCTTCAAACCTGCTAAGATCAAGCGTGAACGTCTTTCCCTGGATAGTTCCGTATCTGTGAGATCTACTCATCAATTTCCCACTATGGACTTGGGGTCACATTTAGAACAGTCGCTGAGTTCTTTCAAACCAGGCCCTGACCTGACGTGGTCTCAGCTACTGGAAGCGAAGAACCTTCCAAAAGTCCATATTCCTGAAAGATTACAGAGTAATGCAGGTATTAAAATGGAGGGGCCTGATTCCGGCTCGGGTATGGTTCTGTGTTCCACAGATGACGATACGGACAATCTGCCTTTGGCGCTTCGTGTTGGAAAGAAATCAACGGTTGGAAAGAGTAATACCGTATCTGCAAAAGAAAAAGCTAGTTTAACCGGTTCTAGTAACAGGTTTTCCAAGAATCACGATGGGAGCAGCGGTGTGCTAGATCTTTCCAAGAAAGCAATTCCTCCCGAAATACGCAGAGTGCTGGCTTCAAAGTACGGTGTCGCGAAGCGTCACGAGGAAGGCCACTCGGGAAGTGTCGTCCCTAACCTAAATAAGTCGAGGTCAAGGTTTACACAATCGTCGAAAAAAGCTGGGGTTATAGACTCGGAAGACGAAGGCAATAATCGAAGTGAGACTGCAAGTTCTTCCCAAAAATTGAAAGCAAGTTCTGATATGCCCAAAAGCAAATCAGTATCACCTACAGAATATCCAGGCTCGATTCCTCTTCCAGCTAAAGTGCTTAATCGACGAAGGTTTAGTTCATCCACCTATGAGGGCAGAAGATCAACTCCTTCTTTTGATCATCGCGAGGCTGTTGGAGACAAACTGCAAAGTCGTGGACTTGTTGACTTGGGCTGTCATTATGTAAATCATTTAAAGGACAGTCCACCTCCAGGCAGGAATTCTAGATCACCTTACGAGGAATCCGTAGGTCCTACGGATTTAGGTAGAGAAGATTCAACAATTTTGGACAAAGGTGTGATGCGGGAAGCAAAGAGCATGCGCCAATCACCTTTCGATGATCGTAATGCTGGGTCTAGCTTTGCTAAGGGATTACCACAGGGCGTAAGGAGGTCTTCGTTTGCCAGTGATTCGTCTGAGACCTCCAGGTCATTAAATTTGAGAGGAGAGACGCTTCATCACGAGGGTGCTAAGAAATTGAACGATGCTAGATCACTGCATGTTACTGGGCGTAATTCAAAATCTCCTGTAGATTCTCGCAATTCTGAAGAAACTATGGTTGATCTTGGACCTAGCACAAGTCGTTTCGGGCATCGTAGAGATTCGTTTCATTCCATAAGAAGTTCATCTCGGTAAGTTCATCTTTGGAAACAATGGTTGCAGATGTTGTTAGCATGCTGCCCTTTGCACATGTAAAAATGCACAAGTTGTGCCAAACCTGCAACCGACGTGTAGCAATACTGTTTCAACAACTTGTTATCAGGATGTGTTCGCACTGCTTGTTCCCAGCTTGTTAACAAGTTGTGAACACCTTGCAAATGTTGACAACTTGCTACAAGGCTGACTACACAGACTTGTTGCAAGTTGTTTCAACAACTTGATATTGTGAGTGACAATCTTGTGACAATGACGACAGTGTTACAACTTG
The DNA here is from genome assembly GCA_902702795.2 of Paramuricea clavata. NCBI lineage: Eukaryota > Metazoa > Cnidaria > Anthozoa > Malacalcyonacea > Plexauridae > Paramuricea > Paramuricea clavata. Next base: position 7,295 of record CACRXK020013435.1, read on the forward strand.
TTGACATGCTCGCTAAAAGCCCGAACATATCTTGTTAGTTAGTTAGAAACTTTATTTATTGTCATATGTCATCTAGCCGGTTACAAAATAACCTTCATCTTGTTGACAAGATGTGAGACTTTTATATGTGTACTGCAGAGTTGAGCCTGCTACGGTAGGCCGAGGGTAGAGTATTCCTTAGGATGGATGGCTACCCTGCACAAATTAGATTTTCTTGATTTGCTAGTTGAGCTCCTGCGCCTAGGGTTTGGGTTAATTGGGCAAGCCCATCCTTTGTAAACGGCATTAAATAAATTATACAATTATCTAGGTCTCCTCTTGATGATTTAACAGCCAGTGGTAGTGGACCTATGATTGATCTTAATACAAGTACGAATCAACTCCGAGTACCACAGATGCGTGGTGGAAGAAGCCCTTTTAGTTCGTCACATTCAAGCGAAACACCAAATCATTCCCAACAAAGAAATACCAAAGAAAGGATGATAGAACTCGGGAGTGATAAACCGCTTCGTGATTATCATAACAATGCAAAGCATCCCAATGAAAGTTCGAAGTATACCTTACCTAGAAGTTCGTCCAGGTCACCGATCAGGACTGAACGATCGACAAATACTCCACCTAATATTAAAGAACCCATGATAGAACTTGGAAGCGGCAAACAGTTCCATGGCTACTTGGAAAATGCAAAGCATGCCATTTCAAGAAGTTCGTCAAGGTCACCAGTTAGGACTGATAAGCATAGTGGTACTTATTCTCCTAATGAACCGATGATAGAACTTGGAAGTGGAAAACATGACGACCAGACTAATACAAAGCACGCTGCTCAACGAAGCCGGTCACGATCGCCTATGTCCACTGATCTGGCAAGTAAATCTGACCATCCTGAAGCAATGATTCAACTCAGCAGTACGGTACAACAAAGAAGCAGATCTCGGTCCCCTGCTTCCGGAGCATCAGGTGAAGCAATGATCGAACTCAGTAGCACGAATCCTTTACACGAGCGTAGAGGAGCACCACGTATGAAACCTTTAGATGCAATGATAGATCTAAATAGCATGGAAAACCCAGCATCTCCACTCAGTCCAGGCTTTGGAGCACTTCCTTTCTCCAGCTTTCCAAGTCAGGTCTACAGACCCCCTAACCGACCACGTTATCCCTACAAATCAAAACATTATCGTGGTCGCCCACAAAGAGGCACTTCGCCTGCATTAGGCTCACCTGGGTTTAGCCCAAGGCTACCATTTGGACCACATTTTAATTACCCGCCTAACCAGAGATACCGAATGCCTGGTGCGCCGATGATCGAGTTGGGAAGCCTTGGTAAATCAAGCGAGTTTCAGGGTATGGTTTCAAGTCGGTCCTCTGAAATGCCGGGGCGGTCCGGAACGATTCCAAAACGAAGACATTCCATGGATTATCAGAGTTTAGGCGAGCCCACGAAGAAAGCACGTGTGACAGTTCCTGATCAGCGGCTTGAGGTAAAACCTGGGGGAAGTGGTGTAAGGCTTAATGTAAGTGATCTCCTGCTGTTGGAAAGAGAGGAACAAAAGTATATTCAAGATCTGTCCTTGGTTCAATCGCAACTCACGGAAATTCGATTTAAAATGCAAAGAATGCAACAGGACTTGGATAAATTGCAATCCTCTGAAATGGAAATTAAACAACGTATCGATCTTGTTCGCGGGAAGAGAGTCCAGATACTCAAGGATGCTCAAGGTCATCACGAATCACAAAGGACTTCTACGGCATTAGGTGATAGTGATATGAGTACACGAAAGGATAAGGAGGGTGATATAGGTACAAGGAGGGGTAATGACGGTGATATGGGTAAACGAAGGGATAATAATGGTGATATAATTACAAGAAGCGATAATGAAGGTGATATAGGTACACGAAGGAATAATGGTGATAAAGGTACACAAGATGATAATGATGTTGCAGCATACAATGGAGATAACCTAGGTTTCCATAGCAAGCGAACTGGTGATGCGAAAGAAAGTGCACCAGAGTCGAACAGAAAAGGTTCTCGTGATTTTCCTGAGGGAAAAAACAGTGAGTTTCGAGGAAGTTACAATGCTGAGGGAAGCTCATTTGAACAGACCAGAGATATGCGGAAAAACAGTTCAGAGAAAAATTCTGACAAAAACAACGAAAGAATCTCTAGCTATGCTGGATCAGGTAGTAAATATAGAAATCTGGCTGATGATCGTAACCTCGCACCTTTAGAACTTGTACTGCGTGATGCGGGATATCCTTCAAACATGAGTGATCCTCCTCGTCCCATACTATCAACAAATGTTCCAACTGTTCAACATTATCCCATAACGTCAAGCGGGAACGATAGGTCTTACCATACCACATTTAAACCTGGGCGTAGCCATTGGGAAAAATCTTCACCGGGCACACCCCAGGAGAAACTCTCCACAGAAATTGAAACTTTTGAAAGTTCCAACGGATCAACCATTACGTTAAACAGCGACGGGACTTTGGTGCTTCATAAAAACGCAGCAGAAACTAGCCAGGTTGCAAGGAAGTGCTCCAATCCTACTATTCTCCAAGAGGCTTGTGTGGATTTTGATGCAAAGAAAACAGAATACCGTGGCATTACGTCGGATCAATCAAAGCAGTTTTTGGGATGTCTTGAGATTACAAGTACCACTGATGAACCATTGGCCAGTGAGGATGACGGGCCGAAAGAGGTACTGCACTTAGGGTTAGGGAGGCGGGGGGGGGGGTACCCCCAAGTCTAAGTTAAATGAAGTTTATACTGTTTTCCATAGTGGTCTAGTAAGGCTTCATCTTCATGATTTCTTATTACGATTTTCTTTTATCCAGGTTTTAGCTGAAAAGGAAAGAGAATGCCTGGCAAGTAAGTTAAGGTAATAGAACTGATGATAATGTCTTAACCGTTGACCATGATATCTGAATATTGATATAATGTAAGTTAAATACTTTTGTTGTTGTCGTCGTTGTTGTTATTGTTGTTGCTGTCAGTGTTGTTGTTGTTGTTGTTGCTGTTGTTTATATTATTATTGTTATTGTTGTTGCTGTTGTTGTTGTTGTTGTTAAAGTGGAATTTAAAGTGAGTGGTTTAACCTTTGTCTAGGTGTGACCAAGATAGGATCTCCAGCACTGTCCCGAGCCTGGAAATTGAACAAGGTAAAATTTAGTAATTTTGGTAACTCCTTGTACAGTATATCACGTGGTGTAACATACGGACAATATTTTTTTTAGATGACAGCAATACTGGCTCAGCTGGCGAGATGAATTTTATTGGACATACTGATGCAGTATGCTGTATACTTGTAAGTAATGTCATTTACTGGCACTAGATTACGTTTGAGACGAAGAAAATATTAGTATGTCGTTCTGTTTCAAAACACGAAATGGCCTATACAATATTTTCCATTTTTCTCTCTCAAGCCATACAAAAGAAAGTTGTTCAGTGCTTCAGCAGACCGAACTGTCAAGGCATTTGATATGAAGGTGAGCTTTGATACTTTGTATGATTTTTCTCCACCCTGCTCTCCTGGTCTGTGTAACACTTTGAGGCACCTTGACGTCGATGGGACGGCTTAAAGTCCACCTATCTCTATAACTGCATGATTAGCACAGTAATCCTGTGATCTTCGGAGGGCAATAGAGAGAATGACGATAAGCTCAGGGGTCGATCCGTCTCGCAGTACTGAAAATAACCAGTGGTTTTGTATCCAATCTCAGTGTAACCATGTTTTTGAACACAATTGAAAATTCTATTATGTTTATTTACAGACAGGAGAATGCATAAAGACGTTTAAAGGCCATGAATTGGCAGTGAATTGTCTTCAGGTAATTATATACAGTGCTCTAAGTTCACTTCATTTTCCAACTACGAAAACAGCCTAACTTTAATATTGTATTTTAGATATCTGGATTGGGGGACAAAACAGACAGATTGTTCACTGGAGCTAATGATCATTCTGTGAGAGCATATAACATTAAGGTAGATCAATCATGATGATATGTTGTATATATATATAGATCTGTTGAAATGTATTCAACAAAGGAACGTTGCATGCTCTAGCAGTTTTAGACTGTTCTCCCCAGACGTCCAGTAAGGCTTTCCTGATCGGTCCAGTGTTACCACAGGAAGAAACCTCAACTAAAATTTTCAAGTTTCATATTTTTTTTTTTCAATTTCTCAAATATTATAAATATGGTAATAAAATATGGTAATAAATCTCAAACATTCTGTTTTATTTTAGTCTGGGGCGTGCACTCACAAATTCGCGTTCGGCGGACGTGTAATGTGTTTACATGTCGCGTTCGGAAAACTGTTTGTTGGTCTTAGCTCTGGTTTTGTTGCAGTCATAGATTTAAAGGTAAGCAATTGGTAACTAACTTTATTTATACCGAATATTGCCGTTCTGAACTGTTTTCCCTAGAGGTCTGGTAAGAGCAATCTCTTATTGGTCTAGTGTTATTGCAAGAGGAAACCTAAATTTAACTTTATTTACGCTAGACAGCACTCTCAGTTTTAGACTGTTCTCCCTAGAGATCCAGTAAGGGTCATCACTTATTGGCCCAGTGTTACCACAGGAGGAAATTAGAGTTCCCGGAGAAAACCTGTGAAGTTTAGTACAATCAAAGTGGAAGCACTCTTTCAGTCGGAAAATGTATAGCTTATAAGTTGTCATTACTCATTAGTGAATGCGCGTATACATGAAACTGTCTTTTACAGTTTCAAGTCACTGAAAGCACTCTTTTCTCATCAGAAACTGAACCGAGCTAAAACGTCTTTGCTTGTATCAAATACTGTGTTTCCCATTTGTTTTGCCGAAGTATTGTTCATGATACAACTTCTCATTGCAGACAAACGAGTGTATTGATCAGTTCAACTGTCACGAACCAAGTAGAATTAGCTGTTTATCATCTGCGACTGAGGGACAACGCTCGCTTCTTGCCACAGGGTCATTTGACTCCACCATCACCATCCGCGATGAGAGTGTAAGTCCATGTCATTTGTCGACTATGTGAGCTCTATATATTTCTGGAGTAAGAACTTCAGTCATGGGCCATTCCATTTAATATACACACCCCCCTGTGGACGAAAATTTCCGAGGGGGGTTGAAAGAGCCGTTTCTGAGGGGTTGTGTGCATCGGCATCCTTTGATCTTTGCGTTTTTTCCAAGGGTAAGGCAAAAATTTATTAATTTCTGAAGGGGTGTTTGTGTCGGCACTTTGATCTTTTTTTCTTAGGGGTTCAAATTTTATTGACTTCGTCCACAGGGGGGTGTGTACATTAAATGGAATGGCCCCATTCGGTCAATGAGAAAAGTGAAGCCAAGATGGCGGCCATTGACGTCCAATATCTCTGAAGGTCGTAAACAGTTTCAATACCATCCCCCCCAGCTAATTCCAGTATCGCTAAACACGTTATCAGTTCATTAAACCATAGTATTAGTCTTTAGAAGAAGACATTTATTGAGCAGTATTAAATTACAAATACATGAATTATTATATTAGGTGTAGTGCTGGTCGCCTGTAATAACCATAGGGGCCTAATCAAGACAAGCGGCCAGAGATCAAAGTTAAAACACGAAATTTGCAAACACTCCTTGCAACCTTGTGTCAACCCCGCAGACAAAAACAAGAGAATGGAACTAGAACTAGACGTCAATTTCTGCCATCTTTGGCTTCAGATTTCGACGCCAATTCTTTCTACAAAAATAGATGGAGCTATAGACTATAGCTATAGACTTAATTTTGATCTAAGCAAGAAAAACGAAATCCACCACCACAACTAGAAAGAGCATGTTAAAATTAGTAACATTGCAAAGTTCGGCCCAAATGTGGTGCATTTTCCCGCGCGTAATACAAATTTATACAAAATTTGCAATTTTCCTCATTTTACAACATTTCGCAACCAAACTTTGCAATTTTACTAATTTTAACATGCTCTTTCTAGCTGTGGTGATGGATTTTGTTCTTCTTGCCTAGATCAGAATTTAGTCTATAGCTGGAGTTACCCATACTGTGGCCTGGATACTAGGCATCTTCATTGCATCACTCTCAAATTTCTTTTTATTAGTCTGGCCTTTTATTACGTCATATCAAAGATCACAAGTTGACAGTGTTGTGTATGCAAGTAGTGGAGAACATTCTGTACAGTGGGTCAGCGGATACTGTAGTTCAGTCACACAACATCAATACTGGGGAGTTGGTGCGTTCCTACACTGGTCACACCATGAGTGTCAGCGGTCTACAGGCGCTAGGGGGAGTATTGATCACATCGTCTCTCGATAGGATCATTCGATGTTTTGATATCAAGGTACGAGTGTCGCTCTGGTAAAGCCGAGAGTTGATGAGCGTTGGCAAGCGAGAGTTTGCGTAAGAGTTGACTGGAGGATATTATTGGTCAAACAGTAAAAACTCCTCAACTGTCGTCAAAATTTGAACCAAATCAAAGTCGATGAGAGCGCATGAAGACTGGTTTATAACTTTATAAAATTACTATCAAAGTTTATACTAAGTCAATACATTCCCTCAAAACATTTCTTGCAAATCCTTAAAAACTTAGAATTTACCTATGCAAAATTAGGGGCTGATTACATGGACCGGGCCAGCCCGGTTAACCGGGCTGAAAAATGTCACGAAAATCTTCCTTGGGCCGCAAAATGAGTTTTAAATCGGGTTTAGGATGATTTTGCATCTATACTAAACCAAGTATTTATCGCAAATTTATTTTACGCGAGTTTTAAAACCACAG
>CACRXK020013436.1:0-14041 GCA_902702795.2 Paramuricea clavata
ATAATGCACCTATCAATGTTAACCCCCAGAGGGGGGGGGTCGGGCATATGTGGGGTATTTGATCATCAATTGCATCCCCACCCTGGGGATTTTGATCAGCATTTTGGCCCCAAGTTGGGGCAATTTGAACCAATTAACCTTTATTAATATAGTATTTATTGCAATTTATTGCAAAATAGTGGGGCATTTGACCAATATTTATTGCCCGACGGTGGGGCATTTGATTGAAAATTTGCTCAAAAAGTCAAATGCTCCACCTATGCCCGACCCCCCCCCCCTCTGGGGCTTAACATTGATAGGTGCATAATTAATAACATTCCAATGGTCGGGTCCGGACCATTGGAATGTAGACCTGCACAGAACGGACTTTACATGGTCTTTGTCTCAATTTTCGGTAAATCACATGTCTATAAGTATTTTTTCTTTGTTAGAATTTAATATAAGACTTTGGAACACCATTTTACATTTGTTTTATTAAAGATGCTGTATTAAAGTCCGGAATGTATAAAACAAAAGCTTTCTGCTGCTATATTTGTAAAACATGATGTACTAACTGATTATCTAACACTATTCTGGTTGGCTATGCTTGTATAAAGGCCCTGTTTACACTATACCGGATTACTTTTTCATACTGGATTAATGTTCACTCTGTCTCTGAAGTAAAAAACAATTATCACTTATTTACTGAGACCGAGAGAAACAGTGTGTTCATTACTATAATATTTGAGCTGCAACAATTTTGACAATTACTACAGTATGCTCGGCCTGTCATTTTGGTGCCTGCATTATGAATGAAAGACCATTTGTTACTTTCTGTGCTGAGTGGTTATATTACTACCTTAAAAAATAAGCAGAAACTCGACGTTTCGAACAAAGGCCCTTCGTCAAGAAGTGGCTACTAACTCTTGACGAAGGGCCTTCGCTCGAAACGTCAAGTTTCTGCTTACTTTTTAAGGTAGTAATTATATAACCACTCAGCACAGCATTTTCACATTGGTACTACCAACACTGGTACAGTATACAAATGAAATAATGAATGTTTATGAGTGCAATGGTAACAATATTTTCATGAGGTGAAAGATGGACTGTTCCATTCAACGAGGCGACATATTCTTACCATTGTACGAATAAAAACATTCATTATTTGTTTTATATAACACCAAAATAGACAAATATTGAAAGGTTTACTGTAAGCTCCCGCCATTTTGACGAGTCGTATTTGCATTAAATCCCATTTACTGAGTTTCGAATATTGGGTTAAAATAAACAGCGATCACTGTACGAGAAGCATTTTGACGGATGCGATTTATTGAAAACACAAAGAGTGCAATCGAATAAAACGTACAGTACAATTGCACTTGCAAGAGTGCAATGGAACGTATTCCATTGCACTCTTGGGAAATGGAATTTTCTATTCAATATCACGAGACCATAAACAGCCAATTAAATGATCAGAATTCAATAAGTTATTATATAAACAGTTTTAGTACATTTGTTACTTTCTATATTTAAGGTCTTGTATAAACTACACCATGCATCCTCTAACCCGAGGCGAAGCCGAGGGCAACACCAGCGGTCGAGGGGCCACAAAACATACTGATTTCCCGAGGTCTCAGTAAATAAGTGTTTTGTTATATAGTATACAAGTGTCAAAGTATGAATAATTCGAAAAGGGGTGGTAATGTGATGTTACATATAGGGGTATGTTACATATAGGGGCAAACATAATGACGCAATGTTTAATTTATTAAGTGACGAAATATTTTCAAGTTAATTCCAGTACAAGTCATGTTACATATAGGGGCTGGGGTGAAAACCTTATGTTACATATAGGAGCAGGGATATAAACCTTATCTTACACTGATATAGGTGTGAACACCTTATGTTACATATAGGGGCACCCGTAAAACAGTTGTGTTACACATAGAGGCAGTTATAAACCTTATCTTACAATGATCTAGGCGTGAATCAGGACCATATGCTTCACCATGGGGGCAGTAAGACCTATATGCCAAATAATTAAGACAGATAGTTAGACAAGTAAAAAAAATAAGTAGGGTGCACTGAGGCGCATTGCGGCTCAATGGCTTAATTAACTAGAGACATTGTCAGTTTTTTGGTTAACCCATTAAGCTACAGAGCTTCCCCATTGACAAGTAAAATTGTCTGGTGTTAGTAAAAAAATATACGCAAGGTGCACTGGGGTGCATTGCGGCTCGTTATGGGTTAATATAATGTCATTCTAAAATCATAAATTTAGTTTTTTCTAGGGTGCAGTTGCCCCCCCCCCCCCTCCACTGTTTACAACCCTGGGCATAATGCAGCATATAATAGGTTAATTACACACATAAGTAGTCTGATTAACACATTGCGTGACAGTGCTCTCCCTATATAGTATCTATCCAAGTTTTTGGAATGAATTTGGGGACTGCCCAGGAATTGAGACGAGTTAGTTTTTGTACTATTTATTAAGATGTATGGTATATACAACACAAGTTGTATTGAATTAAAATACAAACTTACTACCACTACAGTCCGGCATTCCATTGCCTGGCAACATTGCAATACTGTTATGCAATATTGCAATATTGATTGCTCTAGCAAATTGCAACCAGGGGCGGAACTAGCCCTTTTAATTAAGGGGGTGTCTGCTAGAATTGCCCTGCGAAAGCCGATGATGCCCAGCAGGAATTTGTTTTGGCCACTATTTTTCCCAAAAATGTTGGCGAGCGGAGGTTGAAAAAAAATTTTCCAGACATTCAGTTAAATTAAGGGTCAAAAAATTTTGTCCGGACAAATTCCTGTTAATAAAACATGGCTGAAACCCTTATTTTTGGACGAATATCTGTAAAATTTAGGTCTATAAATTCTATTCAATCCCCTCTGGAAGGCCTGTAAGTTACTTAATAACTCTACATTCTATCATTTAAAATCTTTGATTGCCCTGTCAATCCAGATGATTCGCTTGCCAATCCAGATGATTCGTACCTTGGGGGTGTCACACCCCCTCCCCCATACCCCCCTCAAGTTTCGCCCCTGATTGCAACTTACCATCCTGATGAGCCCTACTTTATTATTTCACTCTGTATATAAATTTCCACTTGATAATTTCTGTCTACCAGACCCTTCTATTCAATTGAGTGAGATGACAACAAAATCTTGATATTTATCCACTAATGTACACTGTCACTGGATGACTGTGCCATACAGGCCTTAAAATATCGGTCGGTCACGGACATTGTCCGACCCATTCGTGAAATTGTCCGACGTAGAGAGGAAACTACCGGACATTCTGTCCGACCAAAGTGAAACTGAGGTTTATTGTTTGTCCGACCCAAGTGAATTGGTGTCCGACCGAACTGTAGCTTTGTCCGAAGTAAATCAAAATGTACCCTAGCCCACAACTAGATCGAGGCTTGTATGTTAAATGGAAAATCAGAGTACTGTTGTATAAAAAGGTGAACTGGAAATGTTGTTTTAACGTAGTCGAGCGCGGGGCGGCGAGCGAAATGGTGAAGTGGAAAACGGGCTTAAGTTTTTAACACTGCTATTCTGGCAAGCAAGTTAATTTTGACTTGGAAATAAGTATGAAAGAAACAAATTATTTAATATCTTTACAACATTTAGCGTTTATTCATTTGTGTCATTCAGACTTATTTCCGAGCCAAAACTGAACTGAAGGTTATCGGACATATGTCCGACCCAAACTCAACGTCACCGGACATTTTGTCAGACGGCCTTGTAAAAGATATTTTAAGGCCTCCCCTTAACCCTTTCAGCCGCACTGTCACTGGATGACTGTGTAATATTCTCCCCTTAAACCTTTCAGCCACACTGTCACTGGATGACTGTGGAATATCCTCCCCTTAACCCTTTCAGCCACACTGTCACTGGATGACTGTGGAATATCCTCCCCTTAACCCTTTCAGCCACACTGTCACTGGATGACTGTGGAATATCCTCCCCTTAACCCTTTCAGCCACACTGTCACTGGATGACTGTGGAATATTCTCCCCTTAACCCTTTCAGCCACACTGTCACTGGATGACTGTGGAATATCCTCCCCTTAACCCTTTCAGCCACACTGTCACTGGATGACTGTGGAATATCCTCTCCTTAACCCTTTCAGCCACACTGTCACTGGATGACTGTGGAATATTCTCCCCTTAACCCTTTCAGCCACAATGCACCTCATAATACATAATACACTATGGAAACTACGATTATAGGAACTAAGTATTTAAAAAATTGGAGTTGCCCCTTGTAACATATTTTTCAGGTTGAGACTGCCCCCTTGGGATTCAGGCAAAAATAGTCGAAGCCAGCACCCTTTTCTCACCCAAATTATTAATGACCACTCCCTTTAATAGCCCTTTTTTCAAAAATGAAAAATGGCCAAAACAAAAACATCAACCCACTGCCTCAAAACCCTTTGCATCATCATGCAGCACCTCCTAGCCTTCTGTAACAACGGATCAGCACGCTAAATATCTCATTGCTAATATAAAAAGGCAGCAAAACTGCCAAAACAGTTTTGTAACTAGCTTCACAGAATGTACATAACATACGCTTTCTAAAATACTTAGAAACTGATGGAGCTAAAACCACCTACATTGCATCGAGGGAATTAAATTCACCAAGCGGTGTTTCAAAATTGGAAACTCTGATTAATATCTGGCATCGGAACGGGAAGCCGAAAAAGTTATTGGTTATCAAACTGGTCTACTTCGATGATATTACTTTTTATCCAGTGCTGTATATAGCTCAACTACTTCGTCACAACTTCGGATTTTCTCGTTGTCCTTATTAAATAAATTAATACTGTATTTTTGTTGATTTTAAAATGTTTAGTGAGCAAAAATTGTTGTGTTACAGTCGTGGATGGGTGAAACAATATGCGAAAAGCAAAAATAGCGAAGGTAAAGAGATTAAAATTGGATTTAGTGCGTATATTTGAAAAAAATTACCACCAAATATGGTATCCCCCCCCCCGTTCACAACACTTGTGACGTCAGTTACATACGGGACTTCGGGGGCGGGTTTTGGCGGGAAAATCTGTAATGTTTGGAGAAGACAAGATGGCGCCGGTTACCTCGTGTCATATCAAAGGGCATTTTTGTTCACAAATACCCGCTTATTTTACGTTATAGCGACTGGTTAGTTTTGGAAATTATAACTCAATGGACGGGGAAAACGATTCTGTATTAAAGAGAAAAAGATGTGCAGCTATTGTGATGTTATTTGTTGTGAAAGACGGCCCGAAATTTCGCTACATCGCAGTACTGGTTTATAAAACATTTACAAGCAACAACAATTGAACTATATGACAAAGAAACAAGCCAATCAAGTTCTTCAGTTTAAAGGTCAGTTTACTTTTTAATAATTAGTTCATTTAGTTGTATATTAATACGAATTACGAAGTATTGGATACTAGTAAAAACTTTTTACGAAGTGGCTATTCGTACTGGAACAGTACGCCGAGTGTGATTTGCTATTCGTACTGCAATCGTAATATTTAAGATAAACCCTTCTCTAACCCTAACCAATAAAGCCCTAATAAACTATTTGAAAGTTTTTTATTTCGAGAAAAAAAAATTAAAAATATTTTAAGAAAAATTTCTAAGCCAAACAGACAACCGACGGCTAAAACTAAACCCGGACCCGACCTCGTTTCACTTCGCACGCACGCAACGCCTTTGCTGAAATATCCACTACCAGCCTGAATTGCTGAAAGCTATTGCAAAAAACTATTTTAGGGCACATAAAAAAATAGTTGGTTAGCGTCCTTAGCTTTTGCCAAAAAGTGGGCGGGCGGACGCTCTTTTTTGTTTTCAACGCCTTGGTTTTAGGTCCGAAACTGGATTTTCATGTGCAGTACAGATATTTTTTATATATTTCAAAATATGATTCATACCGTCATTTTTTCACACAATTTCGCCACTTATTAACACAATTGACTACAGTCGACAGAAATACTACATATATTAGAGCCTGTTGATCAATAAAAGTTGGGTTTTTTTTAAATAAAAAAATCCTGAGCGGGGCCTTTTTTGTGGGCGGGCGAGGATGCTAACCAACTATTTTTTTATGTGGCCTTATATTACTACTTTACAAAATGTAAGAATCGGGTAGCCTGCTCACAGACATTGTTATTCTTACGCCAAGTGACAAATTACTACCGTCTGCTTACCCAAGCGCCAAACTGAATTCCACTACGTCGACCAATCAGAATTTACCTTCCAAATTCTGGAAAGTGACTTCAGTTGATTTAGGAGTGGAATAAATATAAATGTATAGGTTGAATTTTGCTCAAAATTGCACATAAATTGATTTTAAAGATACTTGTCCAGGTAATAAAATGCACCATTAATGATCATATTTGGATATTAAAGATGTTCGGTTATATTTAAAACGTGGACAAGATTGGCATATTTAATATAATGTATGAAGCCAAACAGGCGAGACAGCATCAAAAGCTGAATATATTTCGCTGAAATTTGAACTTTTGACGGATGTTTATCTTTATAAGACAACAGAACTCGGAAGACAGAAAATTTGATATAATACTGTGGCAAAATATTAGCTTCAAAGTAAACTAATTGTGCCGTGATGAATTTTCCAATTCGCCCAAACTTTGAAATGTTTATACTCTAACTTGGCTATACTTTTCTACATGACAATGAGAGCTTAATCTTTTAGAAGTTTTCGTCAAAGTCATGGCATATAGGAAGTATCAAGAGCAACATTTGGACATATCCTGATATACTCGAGTTTCCCGATTGATTGTTTGTCATTGACATTGTTAACAAAAATTTAAATTTCGCCTACTGCATTGCTCTAGCACTTTATATACACCAATTGTTTGCTCAACATGCGAGAAGATGATCACAATATTATTCTACGTAAACATTGTAAAGTTCAACGCTATAGTTTCCAAAATATATCCACACACAAGTAACAAATTTCAAGTTTCAATGCAAACAATATATTCCAATGCATGTGCAAGGGCTTTCCCCAGTAGCTAATCTCTCAATAAGGCGGCTTCCAATTGGCTCTAACTCTTTTGAACACTGCCAGATGATTGGCTCCTAAAACAAAGGGAATTGAATATGCAGCTCGGGTAAGCAGACGGTAGTAATTCGTCGTTTGGCATAAGAATAACAACGTCTGTGAGCAGGCTAAGAATCGGGTGCCATACTTCAGTACGATTATTGGGTCATACTAATTACCGACAATTACTAATAACAAGCACGCAATTACCGGCAACAAGTAGGGGTGCACCTGATTTGGAATTTTCATATCTGGCTGGAACCGATTTTGGGCAAAAATTCCGGCCGGATTTGAGATAAACCAGTAATGGTCCCAATTGGGTATAAATTGTGATAATTCAGTATTATGTTTTTTACTATTTTTAGTTAGTGTCAGTTTAGATTTTTGATTGTGTTTAAACCTTTTTTAAATATATTTTTGTTAATAACTTAATATTTTATAATAATATAAGTGTTTTTTAAACTTTAAAGCTGCCAAATTGATGGCTTACCCCATTCTTGAATATTTTGAGGTGAAAACAGAAATTTAAATCCGGCCGGATTTTGTCCAAATCCGGCTGGATGGCCGGAAAATTTGTTAAATCCGGCCGGATTTGAAATCCGGTGCACCCCTAACAACAAGCACACAATTACCGACAACAAGCACACAATTACCGACAACAAGCTGAAAAATACGGACAACAAGCAAATACATACTTTCATTGTATTCTTATAGTTATTTGGTTGTTTTTGAAGAAACCCAAAATATATAAGTTTGACAGATTTTGTCAAACATTGTTGAGTTAAAACATTCTGCTATTAAAGATGATGGATTCACGTAGGCAGACACCATATAAAAGTATAGATAGGAAACGAAATTTCAAGTAGAAAATCAGTATTAACTATAAACCTATTATCTATAATAATATAACTACCAACTTCTATAAAGTGTGTATACGTATAATGTGTCTAAAATGTTTAATAGTAACAAACAGAAACAAGCTATAAATTATTTACATCAATTCATACAGCCATGCATTCATACAAATAACTATAAGAATTCAATGAAAGTATGTATTTGCTTGTTGTCGGTATTTTTCAGCTTGTCGGTAATTCAAATTGTGAGCTTGTTGTAGCAGTAATTGTGTGCTTGTTGTCAGTAATTTGCTGCTTGTTGTCGGTTGTTGATGGTAGTTGTTAGTATGACCACGATTATTAGTTCAATCGAAAAATCATTTATATTTTCACATTTGGAATTTTTTACGATTGATCACGAAGATCAGCGGATATTTCTATACGCTTTCTAGATATACTATTGAATTTTCCAAACTTTCCAGTCAGGCAAAGTTCCACCCCACACCATGGAATTTCATTTCAGCACCCATTTCTAGAATACCTTTATTAATCATTTCAGCAACTTCGGCTAGCTTGCGTTGTTTTTGCTAAATACTGCTCACAGGCTGTTGTCCAAGGGGGGCACCCTCAGTCATTAACCCCCTTGCCACATTGCAACATTAACAAAACAATCAACCCCACTGCCTCAAAACTCTCTGCCCCTGTCATACAGCAACCTCCTAGCCATCTTTAACAACAGATGTCGAAGATGTCTACACAATGCGATGTTTGCTTATGATTGTTGTATGCAACTTGCTGACCCCATCCCTGCGACTTTGTGTCGTCTTTCTATACAGTACGATTATTGTATGTGTCATTTCCAACCGAGAGATATATTAGACCCTCTTTCTACTTTTTTTTACTTTGCCTTGTTCACACTTTGAACAGGAAGCGTACCAATTTCGCTTTCTCTCGTTGATGTCCGCCATTTTGAACTATTTTTCATAAAAAATGTATGGAAGTTGCACGATTTTAAATTGTACGGCTATCTACACGGCACGATTTGCGTCCCAGGGATGGTGTCAGCAAGTTGCATACAACAATTGTAAGCAAAAATCGCATTGTGTAGATGGTCCTTAAAAGGCATTGAACCAGACTAGTTTGATATACCAACAACTTTTTCCGCTTCCGATACCAAATTTTCCAATTTTGAAACACCCCTTGGAGAATGTAATTCCCTCGATGCAATGCAGGTGGTTTTAGCTCCATTTTTTTAAGCATTTTATAAAGTGTATGCTATGTACATGCTATGAAGCTAGTTTTGTTGGCATGCTTTTTTTGAAAATTTCAGCGGCCATGTTGTTCAAGCCAAAACAAGCTAGGTTAAACCCATCATGGATTGTAAAATAACATTTATTTTATTATCCATGGTTATATGAACAGGATTTTCTCTTGGGTCCGTTTTTGCAGAGAAGATTGAGTTTAGCTGAACAGTTGGGGTGGCTGCACCCGCCCCCCCCCCACCCCACCCCTACCGGGGCCTGACACCTGTACTCAATAAATGTAATTGAGACTGAATGTGTTAAAGCAAGGACACTATAAACTGGTTAAAGATGGCTTGTCAGGCTTCCAACTGAAAACTAATTCCGACACGTCACAAATTTTATAACTCAAACAACTTCATTTTTACTCCACTGAAACTTTGGTGAGAAGATTGAGTTTCAAAACTCAATTCAAGATTGAGTTAAAAAAATCCCTGAAAAAAACCCTGATGAAGTAAGGTTTGAATGTAAAAAATGACTTTCTATTCAGTTCTGTATACAGTTCAGTGGCTCAGACAACTTCAGATTATCGCCCGAAGACCTGGGAACGAACTTGCCGAAGATATTATTTAATAATACTGTATTTTTGTTGATTTTAAAATGTTTAGCAAGCAAACATTGTTATGTTACAATCGTGGTTGGGTCAAACAATATGTGGAAAGCAAAAGTAGCGAAGCTAAAGAGATTAAAATTGGATTTAGTGCGTATATTTGAAAAAAATTACCACCAAATATGGTATCCCCCCCCCGTTCACAACACTTGTGACGTCAGTTACATACGGGACTTCGGGGGCGGGTTTTGGCGGGAAAATCTGTAATGTTTGGAGAAGACAAGATGGCGCCGGTTACCTCGTGTCATATCAAAGGGCATTTTTGTTCACAAATACCCGCTTATTTTACGTTATAGCGACTGGTTAGTTTTGCAAATTATAACTCAATGGACGGGGAAAACGATTCTGTATTAAAGAAAAAAAGATGTGCAGTTATTGTGATGTTATTTGTTGTGAAAGACGGCCCGAAATTTCGCTACATCGCAGTACTGGTTTATAAAACATTTACAAGCAACAGCAATTGAACTATATGACAAAGAAACCAATATATACAAGCCAATCAATATCTTCTGTTTAAAGGTCAGTTTAATTTTTAATAATTAGTTCATTTAGTTGTATATTAATACGAAGTACTGGAACAGTACGTAGTTTGATGCCGAGTTTGATTGGGCTATTCCATTTAATATCCGTACCCCCCCTGTCGAGGATCCCTGGAATTCTTCAGGGGTAAGGGGCCGTCGACAAATAGATTTCGTCCCGCATCGCGGACTTGGGCCGCGATTGTTTGAACCCCCTCCCCCCCTACCTCATCGCGGACAAGTAAAAAATCCAAAGAGAATCGAAATTATGGTCCAAAATATTATCCGAAATATGACTGTGAGCGGTCTACTATAGGCAAGAATACAGTATGTAATGCTGACTTTTAACATTACAATCAGCTAATGCTTGTAATAAATAAAAACTATTTTCCGTATTGTATAGCAGTTGTAAGTTATAAATACCCGATTTGTTGTCCACAAATGCAATATTTATATCCCCGATTGAACGAAACTAGAAAGGTTGTGTCGAACTGCGAACTTAGTCAGAAAAGTCAACACAAAATATTCGGCCGCGATCAGTTATTCCAGCGGCAACACATATCAAATCGGAATTAACCGTAATAGGTTCGGGCATAGGTTATGTACTTCGAAATGTAAATATCAAACGAAGTATTGTTGTTGAGCTTTGTCCGCTTTTTTTGCCTCCGAACTTTTTGTGAGTATATTATTTAAAATGTACTACATTTTCTTCTGATCTTCGTATTATATTTCTAAAGTCAGTTTTCGTCCCAAATATTTTGTAATCGCGGATTCTTATCTCCCCCCTCCCCCCCATCGCGGCCCAAGTCCGCGATGCGGGACGAAATCTATTTGTCGACGGTCCCTAAAGGGTTTTGAGCTTGGAATTCTTCAGGGGTAAAGTGTTTTGAGCTTGGAATTCTTCAGGGGTAAAGTGTTTTGAGTTTGGAATTCTTCAGGGGTAAATGGTTTTGAGCTTGGAATTCTTCAGGGGTAAAGGGTTTTAAGCTCGGAATTCTTCAGGGGTAAAGAGGTTTGAGATTGAAATTTTTCAGAGCTTGGAATTCTTCAGGGGTGAAGGGTTTTGAGCTTGGAATTCTGCAGGGGTAAAAGATTTTGAGCTTGAAATTCTTCAGGGGTAAAGGGTTTTGAGCTTGGAATTCTTTAGGGGTGAAGGGTTTTGAGCTTGGAATTCTTCAGGGGTAAAAGGTTTTGAGCTTGGAATTCTTCAGGGGTAAAGGGTTTTGAGCTTGGAATTTTGGAATTCTTCAGGGGTAAAAGGTTTTGAGCTTGAAATTCTTCAGGGGTAAAGAGTTTTGAGCTTGGAATTTTGGAATTCTTCAGGGGTAAACAGTTTTGAGCTTGGAATTCTTCAGGGGTATGACAATGAAAAACATGTATCCTCGACAGGGGGGGTACGGATATTAAATGGAATAGCCCATTTGCTATTTGTACTGTAGTCGGAATATTTAAGATAAGGTATGGATAAACAGACCCCAACCCCTTTTCTAACACTAACCAATAAATGTGTAATGAACTATTTGAGAATTAAAAAGGTCAGGGGGGGGGGAATTTAAAAATATTGTAAGAAACATTTCTACAGGGCTGTTTTATATGGAAAAGCAGGGTTGGCCCTCTTCGCAGGATGAATTTTGCTTGCGTTTAATATATAAGGAAATTTTATCCAGCTTGCTGGGCTAGAAATTGTTTACAATGCACTCAATTGGCTTTCCTGGGACAACTTTCAAAATTAATTTTTGCTTCAAAACTCGCTATTTTGTAAACATTGAAGGGTCTCTGTAAAGAACGAAATTAACCCAAACCGGAAACAATCGAAACCGGAAATTCCCACCTAATTTCCTGCATAAACAAATACAAATTATATTGTTGATGCTAGATCACTGGCATGTCATTTAGATAAATATCCTCTGAATGTCACAAGGTTGTATACTATTTAACTGCTAACAATTTTGTAAATTATTCAATAATCTTATTGCATCTTCCTGAACAATGCTGGTTTTGTTTGACAAAAACGATATTGCATTCACTTTCTCATTTGACATCCGATATGGCTTCCACTAAAATGGCACGCTTCGTGATTTAAAAAATAAATAAATACATGCTCATTTACATGTTTCCAAATCCCAATTTATCTGACTGCATTTTAATGGATTCAAATATTCAGAACTTTGTTCTTTCAATCACAAGTAGTACAAGTATTATTGCATTCAATGGTAGTATTTTATTCGGCTTTATATGTGTATCTTGTATGTGTATTTTTTATATTTGCAGGGCTCAATATAACAGCCGATAGGTCTCCGGTCATCTTGATTTTAGCTCGGTCAAAATCTGTTTTCGACCGGTCACTAATACTTGTGCACTAACAGTGAAAAAAAGTTATAAGAAATTTGTCTTGAGACAACTTTTATTGCTTTGTCATGTTTTAAACGCTTAGTTAAGACGTTAGCAGTCCCTATATATAAAGGTGAACAGGTAACGTTATCGTCGTTACCAGAGTTGTTTGCCGATCTGATTGTCGAGGTTTCAGTTTTGCCGCTGAAAATCCTGAGGGCTTTTGTGTCGTGCGACTACTTTCGCAGCTACCTTCTTTACATTTTCCAACAAGAAAATTTTCTTCGCTGTAACCTAGTGTTTTAGCAAGCCACAGAGCATATGCAAATTGAGTCTTGCAAAAAATGCAGACGTATATGATGGTTTTCCCTCCACACTTCGTACAATCCTTGATCGCCCAAATCCAGACGATAAGAGAGGCATTAGTCAAGTGGTGCTACCCAAAAAAACCCCAGCTGATTCGTTAGGCGACGAAGAGTCTGGAATTTTTACTTGAAGCCAATCACTTTTGAGAAAAATCTGAGTATTAAAACAACATAATTAAAACAAAGTTGAAACCTTTCAAGTTCAGCATATACTATGTTTTTGTCGTACATAACTCGACGTACTTACGGTGAAATTGCGTACTTGCGATGAAATGTACAGTTTTTCTCTGACAATATTTCAGCAGACATCATATGCTGAGGAGAAAAAACGATTTAAAATTCTAGGGAAATGTATGAAAATGTGGCCGGTCAATATAAAAATGTTATTGATCTTCGGAGTTACACTTGTTTTACACATTTCTTTGTTGTACATTTCACACCCTGCGTCAATTTGAAAGTCTTTGTTTATTATCCCGGTGAGCCTGCTCGCAGGCTAAATTTTAGGCAATTTTATGCAGGGAAATTAGGTGGGAATTTCTGGTTTCGGTCGTTTCCGGATTCGGTTGTTTCGGTTTCCGTTCTTTACAGAGACCCGCTATTGAAGCACATACTGCGATTTGCAGTTGAGTTTAGAAACAGGAAGTTTTACCGCACAGTTTGATCGTAATGTTGTCAAGCGGAAATGTGAATGTTTTCATGGGAAATTTAGGCACTTTTGGCCAGTCACATAATTTCTGCGCCTTCTTTGCTATGATTGCCCAGAAGTGCCTAAATTTCCAATGAAAACATTCACAGTTCCACTTGACAACATTTGAGTTTGCCCTTGATAAGTTGTGTGTTTCAACGATCAAACTGCACGGTAAAACTTCCTGTCTCTAAGCTCAACTGTGCAGGTCACAGTATTTGCAACCTTTTGTTTTGTCTCTTTTACGTATGTAATGTCAAGAACTATAAAAATAATTGCAGAAAAGACTTCACACTATCGAAAATATTTCATCCTGGCAACTGGGCCAAATTTTCACCTCGGTTGTCC
>CACRXK020013437.1:0-14040 GCA_902702795.2 Paramuricea clavata
GCGAGTGTTTTCATACATTGTTTTCGAGTGTTTGGATATCTCGGTGAGACACGAGCTCGAGTTGTTTATATGGCTTCTCAAATGAATCGAGACGTAACAGAATGTTTTCGTTTGCCGATTTGAATAGAATTCTTAACCAAGCATAACGTAATTTGGAATTCTATTCAAGTAATTTTGCATGCGTAATTAAGATATTTGATGAAAACACTAGTGACTTTCATCAAGTATCCAAATGGCATCTTGTGATCAAATAGGTGATTATCATTGGCTGAATTGCTCATGAATTATTCATGAATTTGAGAATGTGTTGTATCAGATATACAAACTCGAGCCGAAGGCAAGCTTTTGAAAGCTAAAGATTTCACTGTAACAGCTGTGTTTTAAGTTCAGAAAGAAGTGATTTAATTATTTAAACAGAAAAACGAGGAAAAAGTTTTGCAAATCAAGAGAATCTTCTATATGTGGGGATACAACACCTCATTAAACGTAGATTTCTTTAAAATTTTCTTCATAAATTATTAATGAGTTTCCAATAACTTTAGACAGTTTGCAGTACTCCAAGTCATTAGAGAAGAGGAATTTTCACCATTGAAAAACGCCCCAGGTGCGGCCAAAGACACACCAGAGATGGCGAGAGACGCCTTATGCAACTTACACTATCAATATATTGTTAATTCTGGTGGCAAATTCAAAGACGACAATGAAGATACGCTGCCTGATATACCACGGTAAGGATTTCGTGACAAATTATAGTCAGTTAGATATGTCTGGGATTTGATTCCTTCGATATACATTTGGAAAGAGCACTGCATTTCCAGTTTGACTCTACCAAACATATAGCAGGTCTGTCAGAGCTGTCAACTATAAATAAAGTTAGTAACATTGTACAAACAGGGTTTTGCCTTTACTGGACCTCTAGGGAGAACGTTTAGAACTGATAGAGCTATCCAGTATAGTATAAACAAAATTAGTTTAGTTTAGGTTTCCTCCTGTAGTAACACTGGATCAATCAGAGATGACCCTTACTAGACTTCTGGGGAGAACAATTTGGAACTGATAGAGCTATCCAGTACAAATAAAGTGACAGTAGTTTAGTTTAGGTTTCCTCTTGTAGTAACACTGGATTAATAAGAGATGACCCTTACTGGACCTCTAGGACTAGGGAGAACAATTTAGAACTGATAGAGCTATCCAGTGTAAATAAAGTTAGTTTAGTTTAGGTTTCCTCCTGTAGTAACACTGGATCAATAAGAGATGACCCTTATACTGGACCTCTATAGGGAGAACAATTTAGAACTGATAGGGTTATCCGGTGGAGTGGGGTTAGTTTAGTTTCGGATAACATAGTAACCGAAATGCATACGGTTTTAAATTTTCTTCAAAAATTCATTAATAATTCAGGAGCAAAACACAAAGAAAAATCATAAGTGTGTCGTGGTTTTATATGTGATAAAAGATCATGTTAATTTACATAAACTTTAGCTTTGATTTTCTCGGTTTAGACAAAGTTTATTTCAAAAATTACTCCTACGCGTGCTTTAAATAGTATATAAAAATTTTCATAAAATGCATTGAAAAGAATATTAAGTTTCGACGATTTTATCGTATTTTTTTCGCAATCAAGCAACAACGTTTTTGATTACCTAAGTTATTGACTAAGTTACCCAGTTACTAATCACGGCATTACACCAAATGCACATCAATATTTATAGTATTAAAACGAATTTTTAACTACATAAAAACATCGGCCTCAAAATTTAAATGTTTTTCTATATAGCAAAACAGGAATTGAACAGACTGTAAACGGTTCTGGGTGGTGAGTTATAAAAATTTAAACACATTACAAAAGTCTGGCGCATTTGTGCAAATTTTCATGTGGATTTTAGAGTGAACGCAATCATCTAGACAATATTGAGTATGGACCACATCGAAGAATTTCCCATACACCTGGGGAGGATTCGATTGGGATCCATATCCAGTATTGTCAGGGTGTGATAAATCAAGATTTTTAGTCGTACCTGACTGGTACTTGAGCTAGTACAAACTAAGACTCAAGGTGTACTTACGCCCGTATTCTAAAAGCTCACTCACACTCAATGAGTGGAAGTTCAATCTGAGCTTTTCTTGAGTGTCAATGTTGTTTTTGAATAGCTGGAGGGTGAGTAGTCACATAGTAAGGTATGATACTAGCTCTCCAGTTATTCAAAAACAGCAGTGACACTCAAGAGAAGCTCAGATACTTCCACTCGTCGAGTGTGAGTGAGTTTTTAGAATACGGGCGTAAGTCTTTAAAATGAAGCACATAAAGTAGAGGTTTCGGAAAGGTATTCATTCAGTAACCTTAAACTACGGTCTACGAGTTAGAACAAGAATGAAGACAATTGCAAACACTACAATCGACTTAACATTCCTTAGTCCCATCGGTCGGGTCCAATAACTTTTCATGCCAAGACATGTCTGACTTACTCATATACAGACTCGTATACCAAAACATATACGGTTTTGAATTCCTTGGTCATATAGTACTAGCAAAATGTAAGTACGCAGATAGCAAGAGTTCCGTGTACCTATGTGGTATTTGGCTGAAAACAAAGAAGTACCAGCTCATAATATAAGTATAGGTGATTTATCGCACCCTGAATTTGTTTACTATGCCATTAACTGTCGTGCCATGTTTGGTGCTTATACCCTAAAACCACAATTGTTTCATGAATTCGCTGCACTATATATAATAAACAATAGGTATAATATTAAAAAATCTTCACAAAAATCAAATACGAATAATCGCACATAAACGTAAATGAATGATTAAACGGATGATTTAACAGTAACACACAAAAGTGTTGTTTTAATATACAAAAGTTTTCAAAATATTCAATTGTGTCAGAGGATGGTTTCAAAGATTATTATTTCTCGCTATGTAGCATGCCTCCAGTTCGGTGTGAAATTTCTCCTCTGTTGTCGTATGCAGGCGAGGTGAGTTTATTTCAGTGGCACTTGAATGGATACATCAACACTTTTAGCTGCTCATACTTCACAAAAGAAAAATCTACCATTCTTTTCGTCCTCCACCCTATCTTTATTCCTGCTTCCATCCCTACTCCCTTCCGTCCCTTAATCTTCCTTTTTTCCATCTCTCCTCCCTTCCACCCCTTCCATTCTTCCCTCCTCCCTTCATTCTTCTCTTCCTTCCATCCCCTACTCTTCCCTTCCACCCCAATCTGGCCTCATCTTTTCCATCCGTCCTTGTTTCCTTCCTCCCTCCCTTCCATCCCCCTTTTCTCCATCCCTCCCCCTTTTCTCCATCCCTCCCTCTTCCCTTCCATCTCTCCCTTTTCCATCCCTGTCTCTTCCCTTCCATCCCTGCCTCTTCCCTTTATTCCCTCTCCCTCCTGGCTCCCTCTTCCCTTCCATCTCTCCCTCTTCCATCCCTGTCTCTTCCCTTCCTTCCCTTTCATTCTCCCTCCCTCCTGGCTCCCTCTTCCCTTCCATCTCTACCATCCCTCCCTCTTCCCTCTCCCTCCTGGCTCCCTCGTCCCTTTCATCTTTCCCTCTACCATCCCTCCCTCTTTCATTCCCCCTCCCTCCTGGCTCCCTCTTCCCTTCCATCCCTTCCCTTTCTTCCATCCCTCCCTCTTCCATCCCTCCCTCTTCTATCCCCCCTTCTATCCTTCCCTCTTCTCTTCCATCCCTCTCTCTTCCCTTCTGTCACTCCCCTTCCTTCCATCCCTTCCTGGTCCCTTCCATCTCTCCCTTCCTGTTCCCTTCCATCTCTCCCGTCAGTTTAATGTTTACCAACTTTAACGACTTTGTCTAAAACAATGTTCAATCCTAATTTCTCTACTCAAGGGTATTAGTGAAAAAGTTAAAAGCCAAGTGTTCTATGCATCAAAACCACTGCACTTACAATCGGAAGATGAATCAAGCGTCAGTAATGGAAATGGTAAAAATTCACCACAGAGAGAGCCGAGTGCCAAACGACTCAAGGGAGAAGATGATGAATAAATACAAACAATCCCCAGAATACAATAGATACAAATTGAAAAATGAACAGTGAACGATACGCAATGAATTGAGGGACCGGTCATTATTTACGGCGGGGGGTGGCACCAAAGAGAAAAGGGTTGGGTAAACAAAATTTTGAGTTGGGCAAATCATAAAGAAAACAACTCAAGGGTTGGGTAATAAAAATTTATTGTCATTTCCAAAGCATATGTCAACAGTCATATGTCAATACAATATGTATCGTAATCAGATACACCATCTTGATTATTTTCCGATTTGTCAGGAGACAAATGACAACATGAAACTTTAGACTCCAGAAAATTGCACAAAAGCAGTTCGCAAACTCGTGTCACAGAAGTGGTAAAGGCCATGTCTGACAACTGAATGGTATCCTTTTGTAAAGTTTTTGGCCGGGGTGGGTATTTATTTTTTAATCGATATTCGAGGTTGGGTAGAAATTTTTTTAACATTTTAATGGTTGGATCAGAAAATTTTTTACCACGAAAAACATTTTTCTTCGGTGACATCCTCCGCCATAGATAATGACCGCCCCCTTAGGCCTCGTCTTAATCACCATCATATAGTAACTTAATAACATTAAATTCACCATCGCTGATAGATCAAAACAATTGTTTGGATTAAATCCATTCCTTTAATTATACTTTAATTTTATTAGTTTATGTCTTGGCGAGTTTCACTAACCATTAAGAGACAGCACATGCTGCTCAACTTCTGACATTTTCCGACCATTTTGTCTGGACAAAAAATAAGCAATCAGTTTTCTTGAAAGAATGGATTAAACAAAACACATCGTCCTGAAAAGCATTACAGTCATAGAAACTCGCCTGCTATACAGGGTGTATAAAAAAAAACTGAACAGATTTAAAATTGCTCTCAATTTCGCAAAACAGCTATTTGTATCTGTTTTTATATATATAGCTTCTTTGGGTACTTATAATGTAAAATAATGAAAAAAATTTCTCGAACTCAAATTTTGTGAACCAGGGGTGTGTGTCTTTTCCAACAAACTAAAAATGGCTCGCGCACAAAATTTAAAAGCTGCAATCATATTTTGAGTTAACAGATGGAAAATTTGTCGGGATTTTAATTACTGTACAAAATTTCAGACAATTTGGTTTAGTTTAAGCCCCTTAACTATTCACGCAAAGTTACAATTTTCCCGAAAAATCAGCTAATTGCATGCTTAATTAATGCATTTGCCTAATTTGCATATGTCAGCAATATGCAAATTAGGTAAAGGCTTAATTAAGCATGCGAAAGGCTGACTTTTTAGAACAAAATGAATAGTTAAAGGGCTTAAACTAAACCAAATTGTCTGAAATTTTGTACAGTAATTAAAAACCCGACAAATTTTCAATCTATCAACTCAAAATATTATTACAGCTTTTAAATTTTGTGCGCGAGCCATTTTTAGTTTGTTGGGAAAGACACCCCCCCCTGGTTCACACAATTTGAGTTCGAGAAATTTTTTTCATTATTTTACATTATAAGTACCCAAAGAAGCTATATATATAAAAAAACAGATACAAATAGGTGTTTTGCGAAATTGAGAGCAATTTCAAATCTGTTCAGTTTTTTTTGATACACCCTGTATAGGAAGCATTTATAATCTGGCCAAAAAAATTATTATAAAAAAATGATGAAAATTCTTATAAGCGAATAATGAGACATATTTTCTAAAAAAATTATATGCCAATTGCAATAATATAAAATTTTTATCGTTTAACGTATCGCATGTCATAACATTTGACAGCATTAACCGTGATGTCATAACATGTCGGTGATATTTACGCAAAATCTTGGGTAAATTTACACTTCATTTTTTGCGGTGGATCATACCATCTTCATTAAAGCGTAGATAGACGATTGTTGCAGATGATTTGAATTCATATATAATTGTTATTTTTCAATAGCAGCAATTCATTGGACATATTCAAATTCATTGTGATATCCGCCATGTTGAAACTGCGACAATTCAGGACAGAGCCGTTCAGCTTCAAATTTGACAAAAAAGTGAAAGATATACAATATTACAATTAGGTTTATTCAATTCAATATCATATCTCGTTTTAGCCATGCAAAAGTTGCCAAAAGAAAGGTTTTGATATATGCGATAAATAATATTTAACTCTATTTCAAGATTGTTTTTCTAATTACAAGAATATTATTCTAGGATGGAAAAATGTTATTCTTAAAATAAGAAAAAAATTCTCTCGAATATTCTTGCCCAGTTATATTTTCTTACTTTAAGATATTTGTTCTTAAAACTAGATTTTTTTTCTTGAAATATTTCTTGATAAGAAATATTTACTTAAAATAAGAAAAATAATCTAAAAAATAAGAATATTATCCTAGACTAGAATTCGATTTTTTGCAGTGTATGCGCTGATTTTACCGGCAAATTTCACGACGACAACCGTTTCTAATCGATCTAAAACCCTAAAAATCTTGTTTTCGGTTATTCAAAGGACCGGGTACGTGACTTACAGGAAATCTGAGTTACTTTTAGGAATAGAAATAATCGTAGTTTTGGAGCACACTATCTTACCTCATTTACGATACCCTCTTAACAAAACCATGGGATAAAGCTCCAAATCGATCATGCTTCTACTAGTTGGCTCTTTAATAAACAAGCTTTCAATTGATGTAAATACTTCTTTGGGCAAATGAATACGCGATAAACGACAGCGCGTTGAAATCGTCCGTTTTTGACGTCTTGCAAGTCAAACGCTGTTAATTTACATACCGTCGAAGTAAACAATTTAATCAAGTATTTTAAGTATTTTACCTTTTGATATGTTCTTGAATGGAGACTTTTTGCCTTGCTAAGTTTAAAATTGGTCCAGAAATCCCGATATATTTGTGAAATATCATCATATACAGGTATTTTTAGATATAATATTGTTGTCAGGTGCATGAAAACTTCAGATCGCTGTTCAATATTGTCTACTTTTAATGGCGCTAACAAGCCTAACATACAAAGCGATGAGCTGTTTAGGGATTATATTTGTTACTAAATTTACCAAAATAATTAGAACTACAACTGCTGTTTTCAGAGGTTTTGTTCCATTTTGTCCATATTATTAAATTAATGTACCAGTTATGTATCGACTATAATGTTTACGAAGACGTAAGTTAATTATTAAGCAGGTGTTAGCTTGCGTGTACATGAAATGAACGTTTGTAATGTTTATCAATATAAGGAGTTTTTATTTTTAGTTTACCAGCCCTTATATTTGAATAGCCGAATTCATATTAGGGACGCGAAACTCGTCTTAGACGGAAACTCGTCTGTGGAAACCCGCCCTGAATATGAATTTAGGGACGGATAAATTCGAATTTAAGACGAGTTTTCCGTCTAATACGAGTTTCCCGTCTCTAATATGAATTCGGCTAATGTGTGTTAAAACTGCAAGGTCATTAAATCTTATTAAAATCCAACAGACCACAACGATTATACGTATTGATTGTTTCTTGACGATAGTAGACGCGTACGCATACATGTTGCGTAAGAGGTTATTTCGCTGGCCTCAGAATGACAAAACGTAACAAAGCTTTACACTAACCCTATTCCAAACACCAACTTTATAACTTAAATCCCTACCATAACCCTTGCTCGTTATTAAATGACATACCGTAGTAAATAATTTAATCACCATTTCTAAGTCTTTTACTTTTTCGGGACAAAAAACTACTTGAAAAAGAACAGGGCTTTAAAAATTATTTGAAGTAGATAGTTATGATAAGACAGGGGTGGCGCCAGGGCCGCCCTTGCAGGGGGGGGGGGCAAAGGGAGCAATTTTCTCCGCGACCCCAGCTCAAGGAGGGCCGGCAAATACAAATTTGCAAGGGGGTAAAAAGTTTGTCGACGGAGGGGTGGGAGGGGAATTATTGTGGTTCACCGGGGCCCGAAAGATATAATTGGCCCTGGGCCCCCATATTTCACTGAGCTGGCCTGGGCTGCGCCAGTAATTCTCCGACGGGGGAAGTCATCGGTGCTCTCTTTCGTTCTTTGGCAATTGGCATTAAAACCACAAGAACTACCGACAAGTGACCAGGGCCGGATTAACGTCGCGCGAGGCTCGTGGCAGATTTTAGCGCGAGGCCCCCAACCCCCTCCCCCCCACTCTCCGCCTTGTTATGAAAACCTTTGGATTTAAAGACACACAAAATTGTTAAATAATTTTTTTCAATATTTCAATTTATTAGCATCAATTATAAACGAGACAATTGCCTGCCTGGCCAAGTTGTTGGGTAAACATGTATAAACAGGATAGTAGTAATATAGGTACCGTTCGACCCCCATTTTTGAGGGTGCGTAAGGGTGCGCTAATTAATATTCATAAAAATGAGGGTGCTGAGGGTGCGTTAATTAATACTCGTACAAATGAGGGTGCGTAGTGACGTCACTCATTAACATACGTCATAATTATATGCAATGACGTCACGCGGGCGAGCTTAAACATGATCCGGCGAAACTTGCTGACTACGTATTTTTTAGCGTCTCCCACGTGTATGATACAATGGAGGGATTAATGTTGGCTTACTATGATTGGTTGTTTGATTTAACGAGCGTCTGTATAAAATCTACAAGCGTCTTGTAATAGGCATAGTTCTGCATTTGACAACGCTCTTACTGAAGGTCTTTTGGTGAAATTTATATTCGGAGAGAAGTACGTGGAAGAGAATGGCACATCAACATCGAGAGAATATTTGGTAAGTTTAATTTAAACTGAAAAAATAATATAATATCCAGAGTTTTGTGTGTATGTAATCGACTTCTATATTTTGTAGGAGAGATCATTTCACGGCAGAGTTGGAAAATGACGAGGTCAATCGCCAGCTTTGTGCCGTGGACACTTTTTCTTGGTCACCCGAAATTCAAGAGCAGATTCTGGCTGAATGGAATGATTGGCGACGAGACAGAAACCCTGGACATGGCTGCGATCACTGCGAAAAAGTTTTCACGCGTCGAGCTGATTTGAAGCGCCACATTCAATCTCTTCATTTTGGAGAAAAGTCGTTTACTTGCGACCAATGTGACAAATCTTTCGCGACGAAAGATAAACTGAACCGCCACAAGAAGATACATGACAAGGAAAAAGTATACGAATGTGCAAGATGTCATAAGAAATTTGATCGAAAGGTTTGTAGAGATTTGTATTAATATATAAACCGTAACAAGTATATGTATAGACATTGTACAGATATACGCTATATTATACTTCATGTTCTTTACAGGATAATTTGAGCCGCCACATGAAAATGCACGAGCGCCGTGGCGCGGAACGGGAATATACTTGTAATGTATGTGGTGAAGTATTTCGAAATATATTTCCATTCCAAGCCCATCAACGCGAAGTCCATCAAGTTGGCCGTGGGAAACGTACGAAGACGCCGACCGGGCGAACAAAAAGGCAAAGAACTGATGAACCAGGTATGTATAGATGAAAATATTTCGATTACTAACTTTGTATTTATACACATATATTTTTTCTTTTAAGAACCGCCATCATCTCCGACACGCGTTAACGAAGGTAAGAGAGTATATATGCTGTGTAATAATTTGAGTTAAAATCACACTAATACATTTTTCTCCTTTTCAGGAGCTTCCACAGTCGTCAACGAAGGTATGAAATTCAATTTTTATATCGTATATAGTATATTGATTGTGGTGATTTGATGTGTATATTGACAATGTTAATTACTCGGTTTTAAAACATTGCCTGAAATCCTAACGTTCACATTTGAAAAATATTTTCATGTTGTTTCACTGATGTTTGTGTTTTCAAAACCTGATAAACATAATCGAGTAATTTTTATAGCGTGGGTTTATCATGTTGCTATGTGAAATTTGTATGTTTCTAATTATTCATGTTAGACTTGTGTTCATTTGATTTATTAATTTATGTCATTGTATGGGTATTTACGCTACATCTGTTTTGTAACATTCGCTAGCGTTTTATAGTGAGATAAAAATAATTTTCGTAGCGTGGGTTGATCATGTTGCTATGTGAAATTTGCATGTTACTAATTTATTCATGTTAGACTTATGTCATTTTTTTATGAATCGGGTGTTTGTATGACAAAATTAGTGCGAAGCTCTAGACAAAAATAAAGAATCGGGTGTTATTTCTATAGGACCCCAACCGTTCCCTCAAGATCCCCTATTACCCCCATCTAACCTGCCTTCCCAACTTCACCGGGATCATTGGCGTGCTATACGTACGCGACAGAGTCGGGACAACCGGGTGCAAGATTGGTACAACTATCGTCTAAGCTCAGCGAATATGGGTCAACTTGTCAACGATATAGACCGTATATTTGAAGATCAAACCACGGTCTTTAAGTTAAATCTATCTTTTGGTTTCGTATTGTTTAATAACGAGACGCAACAAATGCAATACCACCACCCCTCAGCAAACAACAACCGTGTTTTCGACTCCCCATTCCAGATCCATAATCGCGAGGATTTGGTCCAAGTGCGTACAGCGTTGGAAAACATCGACATTCATGAATGGGCTCGACAACAGCGTCCCAACTCCAAATGGATTGTCATGGATATTACCAACGTTACCTTCTACGTCACCAAACTTCGAGACCATCCCATAGGTCGCAGTGTCCGGCTACCCAATTACGTACTGGAGAGCCGTGCCATCGTGTCGCTCGACTGTAATGAACACACCGGATTACCATACGAAGACAAGCTTTGTTTCTTTCGTTGTTTGGCCCTACACCGTGGTTGTCATCCCCATAACCTAGAACGTGATACTCAGCATTTTTATGAACAATATTCGGAAGATGATGAATTTGATGGTGTTACCCTAGAGGAACTACCTGAACTGGAAAAGTTATTCGAGTTAAACATTTACGTGTATCGCCTTACAGAGCTACACGACGAGGACGAAGGTAAGACCTCCATTGTGGCTCAACTGATACAGCGCTCCCACCGTAGATATACCAATTCGATGTATCTGAACCTCTACGGCAGCCATTTCAGCTACATTAAGAATTTGGCGATGTACTCAAAGTCTTACTGTTGCTGTAAATGTGACAAGATGTGGAAAACAACGAGAGCCTTGAACCGACACGAGCGAATATGCGAAGCAACTATACGTCACATCTTCCCTGGCGGTGCCTACAAAGTTCCACAAACCATCTTCGATCTACTGGTCGATGAAGGAATCGAAATCCCTGAAGACCTCAAGTACTTCCCTTATCGTGCCACCTTTGACTTTGAGTGTTATTTCAAACGTGAAGCCGAACATCCACGAAATACAGCAAAGTTAACGTGGGAAGCCGAACATATCCCCTTGAGTGTCTCTGTTTGCTCCAACGTCCCTGGTTATGATCAACCCAAATGCTTCGTCTCGTCTGGCAGTACAAGTGAAATGATCCAACAGTTCGTGGAATATTTGGTTGAGGTCAGCCAAGAAAGTTATGGATTGCTGCTGGACCAATTCTCTGACGTTTTTCGTCAAATTGATGAACGAGTTAATGAGGTATAATTCATACGTATTAGATTCTTAGTATATTTCTTATCCTTAATATTTTTTTTCTTATATCTTTAGGTAGGGGAAAACGAGGTTATGGAAGTTGTCGCGGGGGAGGACAATGAGGTAAATTATAGGAAGGTTATATTTGCACTTATATTCTTTATATTCTAATATATCTTATGTTTTAGCAAAATACAGAGGAACAGATGATAGAGGAAATGGTGGGATGTTTGATGGGGCTGAATGATGAGGTATGTAACATAAGGTTTGAGCTCAACAGTGGTCTTTCCAGTGCTTACCATATGTGTACCTTTTAGGTGAGTGAAGATGAAGACGAAGTGGATAAAGATAAAGACGTTGAAGAAAGAGTAAGTATCACACTCATGATCCATTTTAGCGGTTGTTATATAGATTAGTAGGGATGTGCAAGTATTTTGCTTTTTACTTATGACACCTTTTCATTTATTTAGGATGTGGTCCATCCTCTACTCAAACTCCAAGATAAGTTGTCAGAATACTTACAAGAACTACCAATTCTTGGGTTCAACTCTGGTAAATATGATATTAACGCTGCGAAAAACCCCTTCTTTTCACATCTCGTCAAACACGAACAAGTTAAGTTTGTGATAAAGAGGAACAATAACCACATGTGTCTTAAGACTCAGCACTTAAAATTCCTCGATATCACAAACTATCTGGCTCCGGGATTTAGTTACGAACAGTTCCTCAAAGCGTACGAGTGCTCCCAGACCAAAGGCTACTTCCCGTACGAGTGGGTTGACTCCCTTGACAAACTCAATCATTGCTCCTTACCACCACGCGAAACCTTTCATTCCACTCTATCCGGAACCGACATCACCGAGGAACAGTACGAGTATTGCCAGGGTGTATGGGACGAACAGAATATGACAACTTTCCGCGACTTTCTCGTGTGGTATAACAACCTTGACGTAGTCCCTTTCCTTGAAGCAATTGATAAAATGAGCAATTTCTGGCAAGAAAGGAACATTGATATGTTTGAGGACGGTGTGAGTGTGCCTGGCTTAACTATGAAATATTTATTTTCAAACATTCCAGGCACCTACTTCTCCTTGTTCAGCGAGAAGGACAAGGATATATATTATTCAATGAAGGATAATAACGTAGGGGGCCCCAGCATTATCTTTAACAGGTACCACGAGAAAGAGAAATCATTCATACGGAAGGAAGAAATGCGAGCCAGAGGAAAAGAATCGAAACCCTGCAAAAATATAGTTGGTTACGATGCCAATGCGCTCTACTTGTGGGCCATCATGCAAGACATGCCAACGGGGCAGTACACAAGACGGTTAGAGGAGGACGGGTTTAAGAAACGGTGGAGTGGGAAAATGGCGATCGAATGGTTAGAATGGCAAGCGTACAGTCACGACATTAGTATCAGACACGAGTACAACAACACGGAGAAAAGAATTGGCACTCGTCGTCTCCCTGTGGACGGTTTTCACCCTGAATCACAAACGGTGTTTCAGTTTCATGGTAAGTTGTTGTTTTAGTGTAGTTAAGATTAAATTAATTAGCTAGGATTAAGTTAATTGTGTGGGAGTGAGTTAATGAGTTTTTAGCGATTGCGTGGGCTTGTAGGATAACTTTATTTTTCTTTTGTAGGTTTAACTGTATTGCACTTTATTTTAATAGGTTGTTATTGGCATGGGCACAACTGTCATCTGAACGAAGGTAAAGAAGTCAACGAGAAGCGTGATAAGCCCATGAAAGAACTCCTTGAAGAGACAAAAAGAAACAGTGCCTATATCACGAAGCAGGGATTCAATCTCGTTGAATGTTGGGAGTGTGACTGGCGAGATATGAAGAAACGAAACAACGCGCTGCAACGATTCATCGCCACCCATCTGCGTCGACCACTGGATAAAGTGAAAACCATGACCAAACAGTCCATTATCAACGCAGTGAAGAATGATAAACTATTTGGATGTGTGGAGTGTGATATCCAGGTGCCTGAGAGTTTGCGAGAATACTTCAAAGAGATGTGCCCCATCTTCAAGAATACCGAAATATGTCGAGAAGACATCGGTGAGTTCATGAAGAGCTATGCCGTAGAAAACAACATCATACCCCGACCCCGGCGAAGTCTCATGGGAAGTATGATCGGAAAGAAGATAATGTTGGCAACCCCTGTTCTAAAGTGGTATTTAGAACATGGTTTAGAGGTACGTTTTAAATATTAAAAACTTGTAAAATTGCAGGAGAAAATTTTTTAACAAATTGTATTATCGTTTTAGGTAACACACGTCTACCAGATAGTCGAGTATACCCCTAAGCCATGCTTGAAACCTTTCGGTGACGCTGTATCGGATGCTCGTCGTGCTGGTGACGCAGGCCCCTCCAAAGTCATCATCGCGGACACGATGAAATTGGTCGGGAATAGGTGAGTTTTAAAATCACGCTGTCGTGACGTATTCAAGAAATACTCATTTTTTTTTTTTGTATTTCTATACAGCTCATACGGGAAGACCATCACCAA
>CACRXK020013439.1:0-14035 GCA_902702795.2 Paramuricea clavata
AAAATGTATGAAGACATTATATATAGCAGATTAACAGTGAGCATTTGCTCTCATAACTGTGGGGCAAAATATAGTTAAGATTCTGTCTATTTAATCTGCTTTAGTCTAAGTTAAATACGGGGTGTATATGTAGTATAGCGGGGAATGCATGAAATGTAATATGTATATGCTACTTTAAAAGTAGTTGCAGCTATTTAAATTATAGATTTTGTAAGAAAAAATAAAAATATGTGCACAATTTCTATTTTTCTCTAATCGCGTTACAATAGAATTTGAGTTTGAAACTTATAACTTTAAAAAAATTACAGACAGTATTCCTTGTCATACTGATTATAATATAGAACTCCAAAAACTAACAATAGTACAATTTAAACATATATACTGTCACAATTTTATAATTGAAACATCTAATTAATACATTGATACTCAGGCCTCGATCGAACAAGAACGAGAGTACATGAGAATTGGCAATCAAACGATCTTGGTTAGCTGTTCTTAATGCTTTCCCCCAACATTATCATATACTCTTGATATTTGCTGTGTTGGTGTAATGTACTCAGGTGAATAAGATGCTTGTGTGATGTTATTTAAGTTAAGACATAGTTGGAACACTCACAAAACCTTTATTTTGTTAATCTAGCGCTTGAAATGGTCCTGGTAACTTCGTGACTGCCAATTCTCGTTAACTCTCATTAGAGAGTTTAAGCTTCGCGTTATACGGCAAACGGCAAACGCCAGGCAAAGAAAACATTTACGGTATTAGGCAATAAAGAGTAAATGAACTTGCTGTTTTAAAACTGAAATACATAATTATTCTTTCGACGCAAGAAAGAAAATATGAAACGAAAACGTTCAAAGAAAATTTTGCCAAGAAAGTTCGAACCTGCCGTTTGCCGTTCCCGGAAACGTGAAGCTTAAACTCCCCTGATTAATTCTCGTTTAAAGGGGCCCAAGAACGTACTGACAGCCAATTTTAAAACTTACTAAAAACCGATTTACACTACACAACGTTTGCCTAAAACTTTCGCATGTATTAAACCTGCTTACAATTTGAATTGTACTGTGTATAAACCAAGCACGCGACTCGCCAATGACAACGTACGTAGCCGAGTTGAGTGCTTGATTTACACAGTACAACTCAAGTTGCAATCACTAGGTTGCATGCGACAGTTTTAGGCAAAAGTTGTATAGTGTACATCGGCTTTGATAGTGATTAATCTATTTTAGTAAACCAAATCGAATCATTTTGCAAACGGTCCATGGAGTTTCTCCACTTAATTTTTCATTCCAGATGGGATAATGGGAACAGCGAAGGCACATCCACTTTCAATACCGAGATTGTATTTATCTCCTTCGCCTTGCTTGTACGCACTTGTAACGATTCTCAACCATCCTTTCTCTCCCCAGGGCCTCCCCCAGGAGTTGCGAACAATCCAGTATTCAGTACCATTCTCCACACCCCACCCGGCCACAGATACAACATGGTTGATACCAATATCTTCGTTGTATTCTGAGTATATCCCACCTTGATAGGCATCTAACTTGGGTGTGGCCATGATTCCACAAGCAATAGGACCACGTTGGTGAATTTCTGCTTTCATCTTATCTAGACCGTTAACGCGACCTGGTTTGAAATAACGGGAAAAGAATTTAACATGATATCACTTTGCATAGGATGAAAAGAATTTCTTTAGATTCAGGTCACTATACGAATTCAACTAATATTGCACAACAAATTTTGCATGTAGTTTTATCACTTTATATATCAATTTTCACTGAAGAAAGC
Source organism: Paramuricea clavata (assembly GCA_902702795.2). Lineage (NCBI taxonomy): Eukaryota > Metazoa > Cnidaria > Anthozoa > Malacalcyonacea > Plexauridae > Paramuricea > Paramuricea clavata. The sequence goes on from CACRXK020013439.1 coordinate 1,787, forward strand.
CCGAAAAATGCTGATTACGAAGAAATACGTTTAGTGGGGGTTTACCTAAAACTTTTTTTGTTCTGCTCGACTAAAGAGGAATACGAGTATTCCCTAAAAGCAAGAAAATAAGTGTACAATTTCCCGTAATCGTCTTTTAGATATCGCAATTGAATCTTCATACGTGAAGTAAACGTGTGCGGTCGCGATCGCTTTCTCTTTATTTTTTTTAATTTGATTATGCCGTGTTTTTACGGCTGTGCATGTAGACTATGATGACGATTCCAATTAACATCACGATAAAACAATGAATAATGAAAAAGGTGCAGCCAGGGGCGAAACTATCTCCTTTTAATTAGGGGGGGTGTCTGCTAGAATTGCCCTGCGAAAGCCGATGATGCCCTGCAGCATTTTTTTTGGCCACTCTTTCTCCAAAATGGGGGAGGTCGAAAAATTTTTTTCCGGACATTCAGAAAAGGGGCGAAAAAAGTTTTCCGGACATAAACCAATTAAATTAAGGGTCAAAAATTTTTTTTCGGACAAATTCCTGTTAAAACATACATGAAACCCTTATTATTTTACCAATATCTGTAAAATTTAGGTCGATAAATTCTATTCAATTCCCTCTGGAAGCCCTGGAATCTACTTAATAACTCTACATTCATTTAAAATCTTTCATTGCCCTGCCAATCCAGATGATTTGCCCTGCCAATCCAGATGATTTGTACTTTGAGGAGTGTCACACCCCCCACACCCCCCCTCAAGTTTCGCCCCTGGGTGCAGCTACCTACCAACATAAGTTTAAACCCGAGTTTCGAAACCGCAAAGTTGGATCCAAGCTAGCGGATCATGCGGGCCGAACCAATCAAATGTCGCGTAAGATTTGCATTACAAATCTTCGTAGCGAATCGTTCCATGCGACATCGTCTTCCACAAACGTCAGTGGTATATTTACAAAGCTATTAATGTTGCTTACCGTACTCGCTAACTTTAAAATGAGTGTAGTTGGCTATGGAATAACACTGTCCAGAATGAGAGCAAGTCTTGCATTGATGTTCCTTATCGCAGTCCTGATCCTTGGCTTGATAGTTATTACACGTTTCATCTGGGATACCGTCCGTATGTGCGTATGCATACACCGGGATCATACTGCCTCCTTCACATGAACCTGCATTGCCTGGAAAAAGTAATCATTAATCATTATACTCTTATTAATAAATCACGCAAATCCTTTGTGGCCACTGATTGGCTGACGGAAAGTGCGGTTTCGTGGACGCAAGGGCCCTAGAAAAGCTGGAGAAACAACATCAGGGTGAAAGCAAGGGACCTTTTGTGTTGCCTCAAACGCCGTTGGAACCAGAGTGAACTGAGCATTTGAGATCAAGTTTGGCTAGTCTTTTGCTGATAACTGAAGAATGTCATGTCGACGCAAGAGCCCCAGAAAAGCTGAAGAAACAACATCAGGGTGAGAGCAAGGGCCCTTTTTTCCTTTTATGTTGTCTCAAAGGCCGTTGGAACCAGAGTGAACTGAGATCAAATTTGGCTAGTTTTTTGCTCATAACTGAAGAATGTCGACTTAGCAAAATGTTAAATGGGTACTTGGACACAGAGACTCGGACCTGCATTGAGCGGTCACCCTGTATTAAGCGGTTGCTTGCGAAATCCCCGCGAGTGACCGCTTAATTAACCAGTGGCCTAACTCAGGTTCGACTGTATAAATGAAAGCAACTACAGGAGGTCATTATTCCCTCTAGTTGTCCTACAGATGTCATGCATGAGTTCATTTTAATGTCAACTGTAAGTGGAATATATAGTTCAAGCAGTCAAGACCTTGGCGTTAGAGTATGTCAAAAATATGGTTTGGATGTTCAAAACTGCAATGAGATGTCTGATCACTGAAATGGATACAGTCAGGGCGCAGTAGGTGTTTACAAAGGAATTAAAAGCAACCTACCACAATCAATGACATTTTGAGCGGAAAGATAATTCACTGGCCACACGCCTTTCCTCTGAATGTTAATTCTGTCAGATAAGGCACTGGTGGTTCCCATTGCCCAACATGAACCACAATATTGCGGGATGTGTTGATTACGTGTTACACTCACGTAGTTCTTGCCATCAATATTTCTCCAATCCCAAGAAGCTGGAAGGTCTTTGACGTTGATGTACTCGTGAGGGCGAGGCGTTTTACTGTTGGAAATATACCTTTCATTATTTACATTATTGTAAAAGGGATTTATGGGGTGTTTGGATGCCAAGTAAAGTGAACTTTATCAGTAAGATATTTTGTCTGATTCAAAAATAATAACAGTTGATCAGTTTTATTCAACTCGAGTGAAACTCTTGATGTTAGTGATATACTTCATTTTTAATATAAAGTGCATGAAGAGATTTTATTGCTTTGAAACAAACTTTGCGGGTCCTTGCCATTTGTGGCCTTTGGTTATTTTCAATAACACTGGCTGTAAATTTCTGCGCGTACGTCATTTAATGACGCATTAATTAATAACTCTATTAAAAATGAAAATATTATGCAAGGTTTTGAAACATGATATTGCATTTTATAAATCGCGATCACCGATGTAATTAAAATCAAATAGAGAAAGAATAAGGGTGAAATTTTGCCAATTTTAACCGATTTGAGCCCAGAAAGACAATTCTAACACTCAGGTTTAACAGTTTTATTTCCGAACAACCAGCTGTTGGCCTCATTTTGTTCATGACTTTGTGTCATCACTGCGAGTGCGCGACAGTAAAAAGTGTGACCACAGACGCCGGCTGGTCACACAATATATCCAAACATACAGCCATGATTTTGCCATGATTATAAAACAAGTCCGTGCAACTTTCATACAAGAAAAAAGCTCGGTAAAAGTACAAAACTTACATTACTTCTTTGAAATTCCTGTCCAACTCAGGATTAACATAGCACGCCGGTCTATTACGAATGTTGCGAGGCTTACAGCCTTGAACTACATACAGACAAGCGAACGAGAGATACAAGTAGAACAGAGCCATTACGAACCAACCGTTCTTTGCCAAAGTTCACCACAGACTGCGTCAAGACAGGAAAGGTCTCTCAAGTTTAGTTTGTGTAAAAATATTGACATTATCTCATGTGAGGTGCACGTGAGTCACATGATGGGAGAAGGAACTACTTTATGCAAATTGCCGTCTTAGGAAGTTTCTCTTTCATAAAAATGATTTATTCATATATCTAATGAAAATCCATTTCATTAAAAAGTTTCGCTTTCAACTATAACGTTTTCCTTTCATTACAAATTTTAAAAATTTTCCCTTTTATAAGTAAATTTTGCCGACACCTATTTGTATATGCCAAGGGGGAACACCACAGCACTCCAATTAGGTTTATATTACGACATATTTTTCAAAAATTCACCTTTACCTCAAATCACTCCAAACCTTCTAGAAGTGACCAAAAATGTTTTCTTTGGTCAAAACGATGACTTTCAACTTGCGGAAACATGTTTTACCAAAGCCGATTTTAAAATTTTAGTTGCCGGGAGGGGTGAGGGGGGCAGTGATGCCGGTTTTTGAGTTATTCTTTAATCATTCAAAATTTTTCCCAAATCACTCCAAACAAAACATGTTGTACAAAATTTGAAAATTTCGATGAAATACCAAGAAGGGACCTCGGGCATCCTCTTGCTTTTCAAGCCATTGACTCAACCTAAGGTGTAATACAAACTAAATATAATGTTTTCTTTTCCAGGCAAGACAGATCAACGTGGATAATGTTTCGACGCTTTATTAAAGTGACATGTTTTCTAATAACAGATTTGTGCATGACAACAAAAGAAAGCTTATCATTCAGACATTATTTATTTTGTGACTTGAAATGTGTCGAATATTAATTACACAAGCTAGAGAAAAAAGGCTAAGGTTGGCTAAGGTGAATAAGTTGCAATCGGCTTTCATCTACGAACAAGTGATCTAGTGGTAAAAACAACATATTGTGTAACGTGCCACTGTGGTTGAAGTCCTACAAAAGGCATTTTCTGACTTGAAATGTGAATAATTAACTTATCGTAGGCTTCTAACAACGAGCAAGTTTTCTAGTGGTAAAGACTACAGGCTGTGTAATGTACCATTGCGGTTCAAGTCCTACAGAAGTCGTTTTGTGACTTGAAAGAGGGTGAGAAAGGCTATTCAGTTCGTGAGCCGTGAATGGTCAATATTTGTTCGCATGACTATGTGAAATGCTTGATTTTAGTGTCGTGAAATGTGATTTGTTCTACAGCCGTGAGGCGTGATTGTTGATAAAAATGCTCCGTGAAATGAGAATTAAGGATGCCTGTTTCGTAAACTGTAATTATTATAGTGATTATTATAGTGATTATTTTAGTAATTATTATAGTGATTATTATAGTGATTTCTACTGTAATTATTATAATAACCATGATACGCGATAATCAAATTTATATCATCTCACTCGATTGCACAACAGTAAAAACTTCGGTGGCCTTTCGCGAGGTTCCTGACGCTGAGGACAAGGTTCTGACACTGAGGACAACGTTCCTGGCGCTGAGGACAAGGTTCCTGACGCTGAGGACAAGGTTCCTGACGCTGAGGACAAGGCTCCTGACGCTGAGGACAAGGTTCCTGACGCTGAGGACAAGGTTCCTGACGCTGAGGACAAGGTTCCTGACGCTGAGGACAAGGTTCCTGACGCTGAGGACAAGGTTCCTGACGCTGAGGACAAAGTTACTGACGCTGAGGACAAGATACCTGACGCTTAGGACAAGGTTCCTGACGCTGAGGACAACGTTACTGACGCTGAGGACAAGGTTCCTGACGCGGAAGACAAGGTTCCTGACCTGAGTACAAGGTTTCTGACGCTGAGGACAAGGTTCCTGACGCAGAGGACAAGGTTACTGACGCTGAGGATAAGGTTCTTGACGCTGAGCACAAGGTTACGGACGCTGAGGACAAGGTTCCTGACGCTTAGGACAAGGTTCCTGACGCTGAGGACAAGTTTACTGACGCTGAGGGCAAGGTTCCTGACGCTGAGGACAAGGTTCCTGACGCTAAGGACAAGGTTCCTGACGCTGAGGACAAGGTTCCAGACGCTGAGGACAAGGTTCCTGACGCTGAGGACAAGGTTCCTGACGCTGAGGACAAGGTTCCTGACGCTGACGACAAGGTTCCTGACGCTGATGACAAGGTTCCTGACGCTGAGCACAAGGTTCCTGACGCTGAGGACAAGGTTCCTGACGCTGAGGACAAGGCTCCTGACGCTGAGGACAAGGTTCCTGACGCTGAGGACAAGGTTCCTCGCGCTGAGGACAAGGTTCCTCGCGCTGAGGACAAGGTTCCTCGCGCTGAGGACAAGGTCCTTACGCTGAGGACAAGGTTCCTGACGCTGAGGACAAGGTTCCCGACGCTGAGGACAAGGTTCCTGGTGCTGAAGACAAGGTTCCTGACGCTGAGGACAAGGTACCGCGCGCTGAGGACAAGGTTCCTGACGCTTAGGACAAGGTTCCTCGCGCAGAGGACAAGGTTCTTCGCGCTGAGAACAAGGTTCCTTACGCTCAGGACAAGGTTCCTGACCCTGAGGAAAAGGTTCCTGACGCTGAGGACAAGGTTCCTGACGCTGAGGACAAGGTTCCTCGTGCTGAAGACAAGGTTCCTGACGCTGAGGACAAGGTTCCCGACGCTGAGGACAAGGTTCCGCGCGCTGAGGACAAGGTTCCTCGTGCTGAGGACAAGGTTCCTGACGCTGAGGACAAGGTTCCTGACGCTGAGGACAAGGTTCTGCGCGCTGAGGGCAAGGTTCCTGACGCTGAGGACAAGGTTCCTCGCGCTCAGGACAAGGTTCCTGACGCTGAGGACAAGGTTCCCGACGCTGAGGACAAGGTTCCTGGTGCTGAAGACAAGGTTCCTGACGCTGAGGACAAGGTACCGCGCGCTGAGGACAAGGTTCCTGACGCTTAGGACAAGGTTCCTCGCGCAGAGGACAAGGTTCTTCGCGCTGAGAACAAGGTTCCTTACGCTCAGGACAAGGTTCCTGACCCTGAGGAAAAGGTTCCTGACGCTGAGGACAAGGTTCCTGACGCTGAGGACAAGGTTCCTGACGCTGAGGACAAGGATCCTCGTGCTGAGGACAAGGTTCCTGACGCTGAGGACAAGGTTCCTGACGCTGTTGACAAGGTTGCGCGCGCTGAGGACAAGGTTCCTGGCGCTGACGACAAGGTTCCTCGCGCTGAGGACAAGGTCCTTACGCTGAGGACAATGTTCCTGACGCTGAGGACTAGGTTCTTGACGCTGAGGACAAGGTTCCTCACGCTGAGGACAAGGTTCCTCGTGCTGAGGACAAGGTTCCTGACGCTGAGGACAAGGTTCCTGACGCTGAGGACAAGGTTCCGCGCGCTGAGGACAAGGTTCCTGACGCTGAGGACAAGGTTCCTCGCGCTGAGGACAAGGTTCCTCGCGCTGAGGACAAGGTTCCTGACGCTGAGGACAAGGTTCCTGACGCTGAGGACAACTAGGTTCCTGAGGCTGAGGACAAGGTTCCTGGTGCTGAGGACAAGGTTCCTGACGCTGAGGGCAAGGTTCCTGACGCTGAGGACAAGGTTCCTGACGCTGAGGACAAGATTTTCCGGCGCTGAGGACAAGGTTCCTCACGCTGAGGACAAGGTTCCTTACGCTCAGGACAAGGTTCCTCACGTTGAGGACACGCGCGAAGGTCGTCGTACATTCTCGTCACTCAAACTTGTAAGTTATCGTATGATGTAGTTTTTAACTGACAGGTAGAGAAATGAGAGAACTTAAAGCGTAGATACTGTACCATGCACTAAACATAGTCTTAATAAACCTATTATTATTATATTATTTTATGAGAATCTAGTTTTCCGTGAAATTGCTTTTTTAAGACACGTGAATCGTGAAACGGCTTTTTTTTCGTTGTGAAACGTGATCCTTACCCCCCTTCCTTCCCACCTCCCACCCTCTTGTAATGGGTATAAAAAAGATTATAATTGTCCAAAACATAACACATACCGCTGCAGAGAGAATTGTTAAACATTTTCACGGTAATATATATAAATGGGGTTTTATAGTACTATATTTTGAACAGTTTTGATCTTTTTCGTACCAATATAAACATCTATTGGTCCTCTTCATATAGTAATATATTAAAACTCCAGGGTAATTTAGGATCTAAACACCCCCTGTCCATAATTTTCAGGTATTTCTGTTATTATAAAACACAAAGGCAGAAAAAATACAAAACAGAGAAAGCAATATGAAACACAAAAGCAGAAAAAATGCAGGTGAAAATACAAAAACACAAAGGCGGAAAAAATAGCTTCTGTTTACTTTGCTGACATTGAAAATATTCGTAAATTTTGTCTCCAATTAATTTATTTCTATTCTAAAACGGTATTTATTTAGTAGAAATGAAGCGCAGAAAAATAATTCCATGTATCTTACCTGTGAGAAAAAATGTTTCTTCTTGATTAAGAATTGTGGCATGATGCAAGGAGCCATGCAAAAACTCGGCATTATCTCTCGATGTTTTTTCATAGCTTTTAAGTCCTTCAGCCTTTTTGTGCAAAACCAGGGGGTGAGAACGCCGTCCGAATCTGAGGATCGCGGTTGGCCAGTGGTGATTATCATGAAGATTTGGGACCGGTGGCGTCATTCTGGCGTGAGCAAACGTGAACATCCGCCATATTTTTGGCTTCACCTTTTGACACGGAGCAGAATTTATTCAATTAGTTTGCTGTGTATTTGGCCAATTTTACTTCTAATTTTAAGCCAGTGCCAGATATAGATGGAACTGGGGTATATAGTAAAATTGTCTAATGCAAACTGCAGTCGAACCCTTATATCAGGCAGTAACATCTTCGGGCCTCACAGATGTGTCCTCTTAAACCAGGTGTCCGTATAATTAATAGGGATTTGCAACAGCAAACACAACAGGATTGAGGTAACGCCTAACTAATTTAGAAACAGTAGTGGCCAAAGGTATAAATGTGTCAACTGAGGAGCTGGTTGTGCATGCGAGTTTTTTCTTGCAACTGGGTGAAGGACAATTAAAGAAAGAAACCTACTATGGTTTAGGAGAAGATAATTTCAAGTTATCAGCGTTTATATTAAACAGAAATATTGCAAAACATTAATAATAAATAGGTGTCTGGTGAGTTTTGTAAATATTGAAATTTATACTGTTCATTATGAGGAAAATCTAAACATATTTGCATTTATCAGTCACGTTTGTCAGCTTCAGAGAGATTACCTGGTTCTTTGGGAACTCGAGTTAAGTGTCCGCTTAATTCCGCTTAATAATAATAGACGTGTCGACTGAGTACGGGTAATGACAATAATGTTTTCCCAAAGAAATCATTCGGACCGAAGATCAAGGCCATAAATCACAGACATGATTTATTCTACTTCCTTCGTAATTTGCATATCACGTTGAAATATGGCTTCTGCAGTAAACAGAAAATTACATTACGCGATGTTGTAAATCACAAAATCAGAGAATATATGGTAGGTCGTTTGCAATTTGCCTCAGTCGCTTGCTATAAATCAAAGTCTGTCGAAGTATTTAGCGTAATGTTGACTTGATTTTAGTTAGTGACTATTCTGCATTTTCAGTATTTGTACAGAGGTTAGTTTGTACGGAACTTGTCTATTTAACTTTATTTAAGAATACCGCACTATAGCCACTAGAAACAAACGAAAATGCAGAGTAGGCAGTAACTTACACCAGGCAAACACTACACGATATATTTCAACAGACCGTGTTCTGCAACCAACAATCGAGGCAAATTGCAAACGACCTGCCAATATTTCTAATTTTGCAATTTAAAGCATCGCGTAATATAATTTACTGTTTACTACCGAATTGGTAAGGAAGTATAGAATAATCATGTCCGTGATTTCTGGCCATGATGTGTCCGGAGTTAAGAGTGTGCTTAGGTGTCTGCTTTAGAGGCATGTCTGTTAATAGGAGTTCAACTGTACACTGAAATTCGGCACAACAATCTTACCTCGGAACAACAGTCTGACCTCGGCACAACGGTACTTCCTCGTCACAACGGTACCGGTCTATCTGGGCACATCAGTCTCTATAGGTACCATGCATGGTCCTATCTCGTCATAACGGCCCTATCTCTTTCTGGATTTTTTTTCTCAAACGAACGTCTATTGACCGTTACGTTGCTGGGTTAAGCACGCAATTTGTACAGTTATAACTACTTCATTATTTATTACATAGCTCATCAAATTTGATCAAATACAACTATCCTAGCGATTTAATTTTTCAACTGATTTTAACCTTTCCCAAATTATTTCTTTTGGTGAATAACGAACAAGAAAAAGAGGACGGATATTCCTATTATGGCTAACTTACTGCACAGAAATGCTTAGCTAGGATATTCGTCCATTTTAGGCCTTAAAATGTTCTCTTGGGCGACAATTCATTTGAGAAAGTGGCGAAGCTTGGGAGTAAGGAACTGGGCGGTACGTCCGGAAGCATATATGTGCCCCCTAACTTTTGTTGTATTTTCAAAATAATCATTCAGGCCAAAATTTATTGCGGTCTTTGCATTGTTTATTTGAAACAGAGTTGATTTGGGATAAAGTGCTTTCGGAAGTTGGTATACCCATACTCATTTACAAAGAGAACCCTGGGTACGAGGTTGTCGAGAACTTAGAATTTTAAAGCAATAAGAATTGTGTGTGCATGTTAATGACATCAATCGTATTACCCTAGAGGCTTTGCACGTATAAAATATCGCTCAGTCCCTTTTTTAAAATAAGAAAATGATTCTTTTTGCTGTAAACCATTGTTTAATAAGTAAAAACAAAATCATTCATGAATTTTTGACGGTCCGGCCGGATAGTTGGATACGCACACGCATGCATCATCCTGCATGAACTCGCATTTCCTGGGGCGGATGTATGTAATACATCCAATTGTCTTTAAATACATAATGTTGGGATATACTGGGCAAGATATCTCAAGCACTAAAAAAGAAGGGTTACTTTATTTTGAGCGACTGATCGGTACGAACTCGTACGTGACCTGAACAAATACCTTAGGCTGGAGTTTAATGCAGCTTTTACTAGCTAAGTTAGTAAGTAATTAATGGTGGTGAGATAAACATCTATATACATGTATAAGCCTTGCATCTGTAAAGCTTCGCTGAATTACGAATGGGGTCAAGGAGACCGGAGCAACGAAAAGCGGAGGGGGAAGCGATTTAATTTGAAAAGGGCTCTTGCTTCTGCATCCTAATTTGCTGTACGGATGTTCGATTAGTACTTGCAGAAACATTGTTTGGAACCATTTTTGTTCAATGCATAACGCTAAAAACTGAATTGCATGGTATATAGAACGGCCTTCTTTCTGTTGGTGGGTTTTTTATATAGGCCTAGCTCGAAACCGAAAGGAGTCAGTTTTAGATTCAAATTTGAGCTAACTGCATCAAAACATTTAAATATGTTTGAAGCGAAACCAGGATTATTCATAATAAGTTTTTAGACGTTCGCTGGTTTTTAAATATTTATTATTACGAGCTTTATTATTATTCACTTCACTGTCGAAAGCTCGTCGAAAGACAGTCGAAAGCTCGTAATAATAAATATTTAAAAACCAGAGAACGTCTGAAAACTTATTATTGCTTCAAAACAGTCGTCTTCAATTTCAATTCATATTAATAACGCACGACTTTCGATCGATGTGTTGTTCTTGTAAAAGAGCAACTTGTTGCAGCCGTGCTTCCACGCGCTATTTGAACAAGGGGGCAGTTGTCCTCACTATTATTATTATTATTATTATTATTATTATTATTATTATTATTATTATTACGAACACTTGAAATGAACGACGAACGTATTATTAAAAAATGTATGGAGGTAGCTCTGAGAGCAACATTCTACATTTACTGCAGAAGAAACAAGCCGTGGAATAATCCAGACTTGCTGAATTTTTATTAGCTACTATTGATGCAAAGTGTAGAGAATGGACCTATCTGTCTAATATAGTGAACTGTTTCTCTATTTTCCTGATTTAATTGAAAGTCTAATTATGTGATATATTTGTATAAATTATCATGTTATTAATAAAGATTTCTGTTGTTTAAAAAATTATTATTATTATTATTATTATTATTATTATTATTAATGTTATTAATATTATTAAAATATTCCTGAAATGGACCAATCGACAATCAACGAAACTCCTACGGTTGAAAAGGAAGATATTGCGAATTTAAGAAAAGGTATTAAACTCCCTAAAAGCAATTCCGAATGGTCAACGGCCAACGAACATTTCAAATTCGCTCTTCAGTCCAATGATCCAATCACACCACAAGATTTAAATTCCAACATAAAACTATTAAATAACATCATATACGATTACTTCGCCCAAAACTTTGGTCATAGCGAATCAGTGCCTGACAATTCGCTACTAAACAAATATAAGGACTATGAAATCAAGGATTTGAAAAAAGCCTTGAAAACCCTTAAATCAACGAATGGTGAACTAGACGAAATTAAATATGTGTCGCATATATTGCGTGATAAGCTTCGCTCAAACAATAACAATGAGTCAAGTCTAGACAGCAGCCAGTCACTTAACCATGACAAATATCGGGAAAAATTTCTGGGGTTATGTCAAGAATATTCTAAGGAAGAAAGACACTATATTACCATCTTTCAACATGACGCAATGCATATCCCACTTCACTAAGACCCTTGCTGCAATTCATCCAAACAAATTGTTCAATATTCCTAGCTGGATTCCTGCGTTGTCTGACCCCGAAGTTCAATTTGACCTTGACCCCCCATCGTATCAACAAGTCACGAATATAATACGCAGAACGAAGTCATCTGGCTCTCCATGTCCCCTTGATCAGCTATCTATTATATGTTTTAAACGCTGTCCTTTCCTAAGAACATATTTAACTGACCTTATTCGTGCCGTGTGGCTATCTGGAACCATCCCTTCAGAATGGAAGAAAGCTTGCACAATACTAATCCATAAAAAAGGCGATACTAATACCCCGTCCAATTTCCGACCCATCACACTGGAGACCATACCATTAAAAGTATTCACTTCCTGCCTGCGTAACGCTATGTATTCATTCCTAACCGTTAATAACTTTATAGAACATAATATTGAAAAAGAATTCACACCTAACATGTCTGGCACCTTAGAACATACTGCACAAATGGCCAATATAATCAATAAAGCCCGAATCAAACAACGCTCACTAGTCATCACCCTACTTGACCTCA
>CACRXK020013440.1:0-14035 GCA_902702795.2 Paramuricea clavata
TTTGTTTTAACTTTGTTACACTACGGACGTTGTTCTAAAGTTGTATGTGTTTGAACTTGAAGTTACATGAAGTGTACCAGAACTTTCGATGTTTTTTAAATAAGCCACAGAAATAAAAGTGTTCACAAAAGAATAACTCACTTTCCCCGACTTATTTTTTAATCATATGTTCGAACATACTCGGAAGAACTAATCGAATTGAGAAGGGAGTGAAGCATCATCAGTGACACAAAAATTCGTCGACGGCAAAAAATTGCCGCCGATAGTTTAATCTTCGGCGGCATTATCGACGGCAATTGCCTTTTGCCGCCGAAAATTGCGAGGACTGAATTTCTTTACCTCTGTTAGGTCCTTTAGCAATTTCGTTGCACTCGGATAATTTTCGTGTACTATGTTATACAATGTTTGCGTATGCGTGTGATAGGAAATAGCTAAAATCCGGCTGCAAAATCGCATATATTTAAAATCAGATTTAAAAGCTTGTAGTGCCACATTTTAGTCACAATTCATTGAATTCCATATGCATGGTAACGGTATTGGGACTCTATTTAAAGAAAATTGACAACTGAGCCATCTTGTTAGCACTACTAAGCGCGTATACATATGTGACAATGAGATCAATATAGAAACGAATCTCACCTCGAATCTCACCAAATTTTCATGGGCTCACCCGCCATAAAAGCCTTAATAGCAGACAATATCAAACAAATTCACCCTAGGCATTTAAAGTCCAACATATTTTATAAGACAGGACGATTATACAAGTTTTCGTAACGAACTGACTAAGATACGAATGATTTTCTAGCAACGATTCTCACTTTCTGTCCTAAAATAGCCAATGAGATATAGATTTATTTACAGTTTTGTAGTGAGCTTCGTTCAAAAACGAACGTAAAAAGGGATATCTGCAAAGTTAACCGATTGTAATTAAGGAAAATGGGTTCTTGTACCCATATGCATATAAAATGTAAGATAAGTAAAATTTATAGTAACGCAAATCAGCGTTTTAGACCGAGAATCGTTAGTGAGCATCGTGTAATATGAGACGTTTGAAATTTGACCACTGGCTGCGTTATGAACTGTACATGTGCTATAAATCTTATACTGCAAATGAAATTTAGCTTGGAAATGGCCCAGTTCTCAAGTATAAGTTTGTAAAAGGCGAAAACAATGCATATTTATTTGTCTTTCCCCGCAGTTTGATATGTTGTGAGATGAGATTTAAACCTACCCGACTCACAAACCGATTATTTCTGAATAGTTCTGTTCCAGGTTCGTCGTAATTATGGTCTTTTGCATCATTCCAAAGACAGCATGTAACTTTTGAGTAAATATCCGCGGATTTTTCACAAGGAAGAGAGCTATGATGATATTAGACGTGAATATAAATGTGCTTATTAAGCATTATAGCTAGTAGAACACGTACCTGTATTGGTATATAAAGTGTTAAAAATAACACACCCCCCCGGAATGAATGGATAGTATCTAAAACTATCAAAACTTGCCCACATATGCTTCGATACTGGAATATATGTTATTGGGGGGTCTAAACTTAAAACTAAAACGTTTAATTACCAAATTCCAAACACCATTGATCACCACCAAGACAATCTTTGCCAGAAACTATGGGACAGCTGCTGTAATTTCATATATTTTGAAAGGAATAGCGCCCCCCGTTCCCCCAGTTCAATGTTGGGCCAACAAAAATCTGATGTCTGGATGCGCGGCGCCAACATTGAAACGGGTGGGGGGAGGGAGGGTGGAAAATATGTATCAGGAAATGGTATATTACAACCGAATGCATGTGAAAACTAGATTGTCCAATCTATATTGTCAAAGATTGTCTGTTGAAGTAATACCATTACTCTTAAACTTAACTTAATTCAACTTGTAGACATCATCAAGCTGTGTACGCAGTTATATTTTCATAATTCCAGCCCTCGCAATTTTGATAAATCTTCGGTGGGAAAAAATTGCTGCCGCCGATATTTCGAAGTTCGGCGGCAATTTTTTTGTCACTATAAATTGACACTTTGACAGAGAACAGAATTATTTTATATTTAGTATTCTCTTGACTCTACTAATTAAAAAAGTGTTTGATATTCAAGGAACCTTGTTTCACACACAATAACATTGAGACCAGCTATCAATCTTTTTGTTTTAACTTTGTTACACTACGGACGTTGTTCTAAAGTTGTATGTGTTTGAACTTGAAGTTACATGAAGTGTACCAGAACTTTCGATGTTTTTTAAATAAGCCACAGAAATAAAAGTGTTCACAAAAGAATAACTCACTTTCCCCGACTTATTTTCTAATCATATGTTCGAACATACTCGGAAGAACTAATCGAATTGAGAAGGCAGAGAAGCATCATCATGCAGTGACACAAAAATTCGTCGACGGCAAAAAATTGCCGCCGATAGTTTAATCTTCGGCGGCATTATCGGCGGCAATTGCCTTTTGCCGCCGAAAATTGCGAGGACTGAATTTCTTTACCTCTGTTAAGGCCTGATTCCACGAGGCGGAATTTTTCGAACGAAACGAAATTTCTCTTTGTCTTTTTATAGTTAGTTCTGCTCGAGAGCTCATGAAACAAACATGACCGTTTCGGTCGAAATATTCCGCCTCGTGGAATCAGGCCTTTAGTTCTGCTTGAGAGCTCATGAAACAAAGAAAAATTTCGATTCGGTCGAAAAATTTCGCCTAGTGGAAAACCGCCTTTTTAGGTCCTTTAGCAATTTCGTTGCACACGGATAATTTTCGTGTACTGTGTTATACAATGTTTGCGTATGCGTGTGATAGGAAATAGCTAAAATCCGGCTGCAAAATCACGTATATTTAAAATCAGATTTAAAGGCTTGTAGTGCCACATTTTAGTCACAATTCATTGAATTCCATGCATGGTAACGGTATTGGGAATCTATTTAAAGAAAATTGACAACTGAGCCATCTTTTTAGCACTACTAAGCGCGTATACATATGTGACAATGAGATCAATATAGAAACGAATCTCACCACGAATCTCACCAAATTTTCATGGGCTCACCCTCCATAAAAGCCTTAAAGGCACAGTTCAGCCTGTTGAACGATGGTTTTTAAGGCGCATTTCAGCCCTGTTAATTGAAAAAACTAACTAGGAAAATCAATTAAGCATAGATTCAAGATTACCAAACTTAATGTTTTTAACATTTTAAAACATTTATATTGTTAAAAACATCGAGTTTACTGATTTTGAATTATGCTTAATTGTTTTCCTAGTTAGTTTTTTCAATTAAAAGGGCTCAAATGCGCCTTAAAAACCATCGTTCAAAAGGCTGAACTTTGCCTTTAATAGCAGACAATATCAAACAAATTCACCCTAGGCATTTAAAGTCCAACATATTTTATAAGACAGGACGATTATACAAGTTTTCGTAACGAACTGACTAAGATACGAATGATTTTCTAGCAACGATTCTCACTTTCTGTCCTAAAATAGCCAATGAGATATAGATTTATTTACAGTTTTGTAGTGAGCTTCGTTCAAAAACGAACGTAAAAAGGGATACCTGCAAAGTTAACCGATTGTAATTAAGGAAAATGGGTTCTTGTACCCATATGCATATAAAATGTAAGATAAGTAAAATTTATAGTAATGCAAATCAGCGTTTTAGACCGAGAATCGATAGTGAGCATCGTGTAATATGAGACGTTTGAAATTTGACCACTGGCTGCGTTATGAACTGTACATGTGAATTTAAGTTGAGTTTTTTGTTTTTTGTTTTGTTTTTTTTTTGTTTTTTTTTCTAACTATGAAGTATAATTATATTTTTCTAACTATGAAGTATAATTATATATAATCCATTTGTAAATATTTTATAGTTTTTAAATAAGCACAGTATAGTTTACCATGTATAATATAGATATATATTGCAGGACCTCCCTGAAAAACACTTCGGTGAGTGGAGCTTCCTGAATAAATATTATTATTATTATTTTATGTGCTATAAATCTTATACTGCAAATGAAATTTAGCTTGGAAATGGCCCCAGTTCTCAAGTATAAGTTTGTAAAAGGCGAAAACAATGCATATTTATTTGTCTTTCCCCGCAGTTTGATATGTTGTGAGATGAGATTTTAACCTACCCGACTCACAAACCGATCATTTCTGAATAGTTCTGTTCCAGGTTCGTCGTAATTATGGTCTTTTGCATCATTCCAAAGACAGCATGTAACTTTTGAGTAAATATCCGCGGATTTTTCACAAGGAAGAGAGCTATGATGATATTAGACGTGAATATAAATGTGCTTCTTAAGCGTTATTAGTAGCACACGTACCTGTATTGGTATATAAAGTGTTAAAAATAACACACACCCCGGAATGAATGGATAGTATCTAAAACTACCAAAACTTGCCCACATATGCTTCGATACTGGAATATATGTTATTGGGGGGTCTAAACTTAAAACTAAAACGTTTAACTACCAAATTCCAAACACCATTGATCACCACCAAGACAATCTTTGCCAGAAACTATGGGACAGCTGCTGTAATTTCATATATTTTGAAAGGAATAGCGCCCCCCCGTTCCCCCAGTTCAATGTTGGGCCAACAAAAATCTGATGTCTGGATGCGCGGCGCCAACATTGAAACGGGTGGGGGGAGGGAGGGTGGAAAATATGTATCAGGAAATGGTATATTACAACCGAATCCATGTGAAAACTAGATTGTCCCAATCTATATTGTCTAAGATTGTCTGTTGAAGTAATACCATTACTCTTAAACTTAACTTAATTCAACTTGTAGACATCATGAAGCTGTGTACGCAGTTATATTTTCATAATTCCAGCCCTCGCAATTTTGATAAATCGTCGGCGGCAAAAAATTGCCACCGATATTTCGAAGTTCGTCGGCAATTTTTTTGTCACTATAAATTGACACTTTGACAGAGAACAGAATTATTTTATATTTAGTATTCTCTTGACTCTACTAATTAAAAGTGTTTGATATTCAAGGAACCTTGTTTCACGCACAATAACATTGAGATAAGCTATCAATCTTTTTGTTTTAACTTTGTTACACTACGGACGTTGTTCTAAAGTTGTATGTGTTTGAACTTGAAGTTACATGAAGTGTACCAGAACTTTCGATGTTTTTTAAATAAGCCACAGAAATAAAAGTGTTCACAAAAGAATAACTCACTTTCCCCGACTTATTTTTTAATCATATGTTCGAACATACTCGGAAGAACTAATCGAATTGAGAAGGGAGTGAAGCATCATCAGTGACACAAAAATTCGTCGACGGCAAAAAATTGCCGCCGATAGTTTAATCTTCGGCGGCATTATCGACGGCAATTGCCTTTTGCCGCCGAAAATTGCGAGGACTGAATTTCTTTACCTCTGTTAGGTCCTTTAGCAATTTCGTTGCACTCGAATAATTTTCGTGTACTATGTTATACAATGTTTGCGTATGCGTGTGATAGGAAATAGCTAAAATCCGGCTGCAAAATCGCATATATTTAAAATCAGATTTAAAAGCTTGTAGTGCCACATTTTAGTCACAATTCATTGAATTCCATATGCATGGTAACGGTATTGGGACTCTATTTAAAGAAAATTGACAACTGAGCCATCTTGTTAGCACTACTAAGCGCGTATACATATGTGACAATGAGATCAATATAGAAACGAATCTCACCTCGAATCTCACCAAATTTTCATGGGCTCACCCGCCATAAAAGCCTTAATAGCAGACAATATCAAACAAATTCACCCTAGGCATTTAAAGTCCAACATATTTTATAAGACAGGACGATTATACAAGTTTTCGTAACGAACTGACTAAGATACGAATGATTTTCTAGCAACGATTCTCACTTTCTGTCCTAAAATAGCCAATGAGATATAGATTTATTTACAGTTTTGTAGTGAGCTTCGTTCAAAAACGAACGTAAAAAGGGATATCTGCAAAGTTAACCGATTGTAATTAAGGAAAATGGGTTCTTGTACCCATATGCATATAAAATGTAAGATAAGTAAAATTTATAGTAACGCAAATCAGCGTTTTAGACCGAGAATCGTTAGTGAGCATCGTGTAATATGAGACGTTTGAAATTTGACCACTGGCTGCGTTATGAACTGTACATGTGCTATAAATCTTATACTGCAAATGAAATTTAGCTTGGAAATGGCGCCAGTTCTCAAGTATAAGTTTGTAAAAGGCGAAAACAATGCATATTTATTTGTCTTTCCCCGCAGTTTGATATGTTGTGAGATGAGATTTAAACCTACCCGACTCACAAACCGATTATTTCTGAATACTTCTGTTCCAGGTTCGTCGTAATTATGGTCTTTTGCATCATTCCAAAGACAGCATGTAACTTTTGAGTAAATATCCGCGGATTTTTCACAAGGAAGAGAGCTATGATGATATTAGACGTGAATATAAATGTGCTTATTAAGCATTATAGCTAGTAGAACACGTACCTGTATTGGTATATAAAGTATTAAAAATAACACCCCCCCCCCGGAATGAATGGATAGTATCTAAAACTATCAAAACTTGCCCACATATGCTTCGATACTGGAATATATGTTATTGGGGGGTCTAAACTTAAAACTAAAACGTTTAATTACCAAATTCCAAACACCATTGATCACCACCAAGACAATCTTTGCCAGAAACTATGGGACAGCTGCTGTAATTTCATATATTTTGAAAGGAATAGCGCCCCCCCGTTCCCCCAGTTCAATGTTGGGCCAACAAAAATCTGATGTCTGGATGCGCGGCGCCAACATTGAAACGGGTGGGGGGAGGGAGGGTGGAAAATATGTATCAGGAAATGGTATATTACAACCGAATGCATGTGAAAACTAGATTGTCCCAATCTATATTGTCAAAGATTGTCTGTTGAAGTAATACCATTACTCTTAAACTTAACTTAATTCAACTTGTAGACATCATGAAGCTGTGTACGCAGTTATATTTTCATAATTCCAGCCCTCGCAATTTTGATAAATCTTCGGCGGCAAAAAATTGCCGCCGATATTTCGAAGTTCGGCGGCAATTTTTTTGTCACTATAAATTGACACTTTGACAGAGAACAGAATTATTTTATATTTAGTATTCTCTTGACTCTACTAATTAAAAAAGTGTTTGATATTCAAGGAACCTTGTTTCACACACAATAACATTGAGACCAGCTATCAATCTTTTTGTTTTAACTTTGTTACACTACGGACGTTGTTCTAAAGTTGTATGTGTTTGAACTTGAAGTTACATGAAGTGTACCAGAACTTTCGATGTTTTTTAAATAAGCCACAGAAATAAAAGTGTTCACAAAAGAATAACTCACTTTCCCCGACTTATTTTTTAATCATATGTTCGAACATACTCGGAAGAACTAATCGAATTGAGAAGGGAGTGAAGCATCATCAGTGACACAAAAATTCGTCGACGGCAAAAAATTGCCGCCGATAGTTTAATCTTCGGCGGCATTATCGACGGCAATTGCCTTTTGCCGCCGAAAATTGCGAGGACTGAATTTCTTTACCTCTGTTAGGTCCTTTAGCAATTTCGTTGCACTCGGATAATTTTCGTGTACTATGTTATACAATGTTTGCGTATGCGTGTGATAGGAAATAGCTAAAATCCGGCTGCAAAATCGCATATATTTAAAATCAGATTTAAAAGCTTGTAGTGCCACATTTTAGTTACAATTCATTGAATTCCATATGCATGGTAACGGTATTGGGACTCTATTTAAAGAAAATTGACAACTGAGCCATCTTGTTAGCACTACTAAGCGCGTATACATATGTGACAATGAGATCAATATAGAAACGAATCTCACCTCGAATCTCACCAAATTTTCATGGGCTCACTCGCCATAAAAGCCTTAATAGCAGACAATATCAAACAAATTCACCCTAGGCATTTAAAGTCCAACACATTTTATAAGACAGGACGATTATACAAGTTTTCGTAACGAACTGACTAAGATACGAATGATTTTCTAGCAACGATTCTCACTTTCTGTCCTAAAATAGCCAATGAGATATAGATTTATTTACAGTTTTGTAGTGAGCTTCGTTCAAAAACGAACGTAAAAAGGGATATCTGCAAAGTTAACCGATTGTAATTAAGGAAAATGGGTTCTTGTACCCATATGCATATAAAATGTAAGATAAGTAAAATTTATAGTAACGCAAATCAGCGTTTTAGACCGAGAATCGTTAGTGAGCATCGTGTAATATGAGACGTTTGAAATTTGACCACTGGCTGCGTTATGAACTGTACATGTGCTATAAATCTTATACTGCAAATGAAATTTAGCTTGGAAATGGCCCAGTTCTCAAGTATAAGTTTGTAAAAGGCGAAAACAATGCATATTTATTTGTCTTTCCCCGCAGTTTGATATGTTGTGAGATGAGATTTAAACCTACCCGACTCACAAACCGATTATTTCTGAATAGTTCTGTTCCAGGTTCGTCGTAATTATGGTCTTTTGCATCATTCCAAAGACAGCATGTAACTTTTGAGTAAATATCCGCGGATTTTTCACAAGGAAGAGAGCTATGATGATATTAGACGTGAATATAAATGTGCTTATTAAGCATTATAGCTAGTAGAACACGTACCTGTATTGGTATATAAAGTGTTAAAAATAACACACACCCCCGGAATGAATGGATAGTATCTAAAACTATCAAAACTTGCCCACATATGCTTCGATACTGGAATATATGTTATTGGGGGGTCTAAACTTAAAACTCAACGTTTAATTACCAAATTCCAAACACCATTGATCACCACCAAGACAATCTTTGCCAGAAACTATGGGACAACTGCTGTAATTGCATATATTTTGAAAGGAATAGCGCCCCCCGTTCCCCCAGTTCAATGTTGGGCCAACAAAAATCTGATGTCTGGATGCGCGGCGCCAACATTGAAACGGGTGGGGGAGGGAGGGTGGAAAATATGTATCAGGAAATGGTATATTACAACCGAATGCATGTGAAACTAGATTGTCCCAATCTATATTGTCAAAGATTGTAGCTAGCTAGCTAGTGTATGTCTGGAGGTAGTGTATTTCAATAAGGTCTATAAATTGTATAATATATAATACTGGTCAAACCTATATAAAGTTCCCTCAAATTATTTAATAATTTTAAAATACAACTACCCTGTACCCACAACCATCTTGGTTTCCAAAAGGTAATGGACCAGGGTAATACCCCTGGGTAGAAATATAGTAGCTCAATTTACCCAGTGTATTAGCATTTATTGTGTTTTTATTAACTTATTTTAGGAAGAAGTTTCTGTATCATCACAAGAGCTTGGGCCATTGACCTATTTGGCTGGTTATGTCATGGTAAGATCTTTGTATCGAAAAAGCAAAAATTGTTCCAGGTGGCACTCCCAGGGTTTTTTTCAGGGATTTTTTAGGGCCGTTAAACGGCCGCAAAAACTCAATCTTGAATTGAATGAATTTTTTTTTCTGTGTTGGTGTTGCGTACTCAGGTGGAAATTATGTTTGCGATGTTACTCTGAGTGCATATCCTCACCGGGCGAGCTTGAAAATATGCCCGGCCACGGTGGGATTCGAACCTACGAAGGAACTAGATACTGTTCCGAAATATCACTTACTCGAACCGTCCTGACCGCATAGCTCAGTTGGAAGAGCATTGGGCTAGTATTCCAGAGGTCGTAGGTTCGAATCCCACCGTGGCCGGGCATATTTTCAAGCTCGCCCGGTGAGGATATGCACTCAGAGTAACATCGCAAACATATTTTTCACCTGAGTACGCAACACCAACACAGAAAAAAAAATTCGTGTGGAAATTAGTTTTCATTTGGAAACCCAACAATTAAGAAAAAATGGCTGGAATTCATCTCACAACACAAGAAAAACTATGCATTTGCCATCTTTAACAGTTTATAGTGTCCCTCAGTGCCCCTGCTTTAACACATTCCGTCTAAACTACATTTATTGAGTACAAGTGTCAGCCCGGAAATCACAGCCACCCCAGCTGTTCAGCTAAACTCGATCTTCTCTGCAAAAAAGGACCCAAGAGAAAATCCTGAAAAAAAACCTGCACTCCCAGAGAAGCAAAGAAATTCAAGCCTTGATGTATTCAATGCGAATTGCAACAAAGGACAATGAGTACATTTAATCGTTGTGGTGGCCTTTGGTCACCTCATTTATGGCTTGTAAGTGTAATGGAAGTTAGTGAGTTAGTTTTTAGGAAGCACACAAATAAAGACAAGGTCACTTGTTTCCCAGTAGACAAAATAGTGAATGAAGTATTGGCTTCTTCCCCTGTGAAAAGCTTGTGGTGCAATATTATTGCAAATTATGATATGGAAATCTCTAAAGAATGTCAGTCCCTGTGTTTAGAAAATATTGTAAAGTTATACAGTATGTTACTGTTGGATGTTTTTCATTTGCCAAAGATACTGTAAATAATGTGTGACTAGTGAAGTGATGTAATTAATCACTATTAAATGTATTCCTTGAACCCTTTTGCCACCAAAGAAGTACATTAGTTTTTTTTAGGTCGCGTCTTTAAAATGTTATTGCATTTGACCAAATGTCCAGCTTAAATATAATCTAGGGTATTGAAAAACCATAACCTGTCACACATGGTATGTGACACATTTGAAAGTGCATGATCACATGATCTACTGAAATCTAGCAGGTTTCTAATTAGCAATCCAACCTGAGGTTTATAAATATTTGATGTTTGGATGATTTTTATAGTTTAATTAATTTTATGATATGTATTTTGTATGATTGTCGTAAGTAAAGGAGTCCAATATAGTTAATTAAAAATCTGCTAAATTTTATGAGATTTTAGCACATCATGTGACAAGCATCTACCAGGGTCTTTTCTCCCCAAAAGAAAAGATCCTGGGTACACGGTTGGTCGAGACATTGTTACTAAAATATTTATTGCAACTGAATGCTAAATGTAAATAATTTTTTAGTAGGTTTTAATTGTAAATTAGTGATGAAAAAATATGTACACTAATAACTACTATATTTCAGTTTAATTAATTAAAGGGTATTATTATGGAATAAATCTAGCATTATTTGAAAGAGATACACTTAAATACTGATTGGATAAGAATGAGTATTTAACACTCCTTGTGAAGTGCTACATCACCTTTCACTGTGGTCAGCTTATAAGCAATCCTCCCCAAGCTAACTGATTCAGGGACAAATATTGCTGTTTAGCCAATCATAATGAAGCGTAATCTTACTAATGTACTGTAGCACTTCATGGGAGTGGTAATAGACCTTAGAAGTGCTTATATCAGACAATTTTGAATCAATATAAACATTCGGTATATTTTGTCCTGCATGTTTCCCACATTGCATTGCAATTTATTGTTTAGCACTGGTGTGACTTACTTAACCCATTCAGTAACATTGTGCCTTGATAGGCCCTACTTTACTTTGTCTAATGCCAGACTATTTTACTCTGTTTAACGCCAGACGATTTTATTTGTCAAGGGTAGACTGCTGGTGCTTAATTAATGGGTTAAGCACTTCTGAGGTACTGTTAATTTTGAAAATTCTTAACAAGGTAAACTATTAGATCATTTTTGTGGCATGAAGTGTACATATTGGTGTCAGCACTAAATTGCTTCAAAGTTATATCATGCATAGCTAGATGAAGCAAAATTCTAATGAGCTAAAACAGCATGGAAATTCTCTAAATTTAACCCTTGAAGTGGCAATGTACCCAGATGCACCCTACTTTATTATTTTACTCTGTCTATTACAGTAATGCCAGATAATTTTATTCGTCAGGGAGAGAGTGCATGCTGCCACTCAATGGGTTAAACATCTTGAGCACTGTGCACAATACACTAGTATGATCACTTTTTACTTTAAAAAGTGATCAATATTTTGCATTACTTGTACTATTCTCATAACATGTTCAAGATCACTATTTCTTGATTGTTTTTCTTTTTCTTTTGGGGCAATGACTCAAATCCTTTGCTCAACAAAAACCTTGTCAGGGCAACCACTGAATTTACAGTCTCTTTAATTGATAGTCCAGTAAAGGTTTGGGCAATCTTATTACTGCCTGGTTGATATAAGTTGTTCTCACGTTATTGCCTCTTTTTCGCACAGTTTTAACTCATTGCTTACGAAAAAAATAAGAATACACGTACGACAATCAATGTATTTCAATCTTGGAATGTTTCTCGAAAACATGCAGCTCGCCTTTAATATCGATCTGGCGACGTAAACTTCTGTCCATATGTCGATTCTTTGTAATTATGTTTCCTAAGCCAAGCCTCTCGAGCTCTAGTTGATAATTCGTCTTTGCCAGACGGAATTCGAAAGATTCCGAGCCCAACATGCTTTCTGCTTGTTCCACAACCAAATAGAAATATTGAGCAATTGGCTCGAGGCATTGTAAAAAAATCGCAAAACCAACAGCTTTTTTCGCTTCGCATGTCATTGTATAGAATTACTATGGCCATTGTTTACGATCTTGCACGCAATGCACTATATGTTCCACGTGACCAAAAATCCAACATATTTCGTCACGTGACCCAGCCTTCCAAACCCGGTCTTCTATATTAGTCTAGGACCTGTATATGAGTTTGTATGCATTTCATTTACCACAGGTAATCTCAACTGTTTTAGGGTAAAATGACCATGGCGGTCAACATGGCATATGTGCCAAAACCTGAATCCTGGACGAAAGTCCTGAAAATGACCCTGCCCTGAAACGGCAGTGCCGACATAGCTCTAACTTCCGAAAAGCAAAAGCGACAGCCTTTCTGAAGTGCTTATAGTGTTTAGAAGGGTTGCTTTTAGGGGTGGTTATTGGAAGGAAAAATTTGTGTAAGTATAATATTTTACAAGAAAATGACCATTTATCACCCCAGGTAAATTGCTGATTATGCAGAAAATAACTAATATACACGGCAGAAATTAAATATCCTTATTTCCTAAAAAAAATTACCATGGGATGAAAAACTATGCTTAATTTAATATAATTATTGTAGTTTTCATAAGGATAGTCATTGTTTTCTATAAATATAATATATTTTATTTCACTTACCCCCCACGAAAACACGATTTCAGCCATATGTTGCCGTCTTGTTTGTTTTATATCGCCGTGTTTCGCAAATAACATCCAGTTGTTGTACTTTTACATAATGGCAAATGGTTAAAGAAGATTTCAACCAAGTTTCGGCTAGTTTCGTCTAATATGCCGCCATTTTAATGGCTCACGGATTCTCTGCCCGATAAATGCCACTTCTTCGTCTTCATATGTATTTAGATTACAGTATCCAAGAGTACTTCATTGTAGAATAGTCCTAATCGAAAAATTGAAAACATTAGTTCCACTTGGAAGGAAAAAACCTCCCATAACAAATTCAGGATAGGAATAAAAACAAATCATTTGAAAGTCACGCGCAATCTTCGCGAAAATTCCTCGTGGCTACTTGACAGGGGGGGGGCGAATATTTTCACGAAACGTTGTTCCCACAGCAACCTAACTAGATGTCTGGATATATTATATTTATCGCATTTTTATGATTGATAATAAAAATACGTAAATATTTAATGTTTTTAATTTTTATTTTTAAATCATAAAATACAATAAATACAATATATTTAGTTGAAACTTGAATTGCTGTGGTGGCGAACAACGTTTCGTGAAAATATTCGCCCCCCCCTGTCAAGGAATTTTCGCGAAGATTGCGCGTGACTTTCAAATGATTTGTTTTTATTCCTATCCTGAATTTGTTGTGGGAGGTTTTTTCCTTCAAAGTGCAAGTATTTTTTCAATTTTTCTTTTAGAACTATTCTACAATGAAGTACTCTTGGACACTGTAATCTAAATACATATGAAGACGAAGAAGTGGCATTTATCGGGCAGAGAATCGGCGAGCCGTTAAAATGGCGGCATATGGACGAAATATCGAAGGACACAATATCGAAGATAAAATACACTGCACTGCTCCAAAACTTGCCGAAACTTGGTTGAAATCTCCTTTAGCCATTTGTCATTATGTAA
>CACRXK020013441.1:0-14034 GCA_902702795.2 Paramuricea clavata
TGTATTATGGCATGTTTGGACAAATAGGAAGATAAATTGCACCTCTCCACTACGGAAAGAATTTTGCTTTTAATTCATTCTTATATATTTGTTGTTTTTCTTTTTTCTTGGTCATTTTCAGTGCTGCAACGTTGCCGACAACAATTGAATGCTGTGAATCCAAAGTAAAAATAGACAAGCGAGTAACTCGCTTTGTTTTGCCAATTGGCGCCACGTGTAACATGGACGGCTCTGCCATATATTATGCCATCGTCGTTCTGTTTGTAGAACAGATAGAACCAAATGTTCAACTGGGAATTGGTGACAAAATTTTGACTATGTAAGTAAAGAAAATATTAGTGACGTAAGGTCATGAAAGGTCGTCGTTTTTCAAGATGTTGAGGGAATTATTATTAGGCCTAATCTGCAGTGCAGTACTTCATTAAACAGTCCTCATCCCATTCCCTGATGAAGACATTCATTTGAAACCAAACGTAGTAGGGTAATGCACTTAGTTGCTACCATATACGCGTTGCCATCCTTTTATCAACCTATTAGTTCATAGGAAATGAAATTTTATGAGTTCACAGCAAACACGTATAATTATATATTAGATGTGTGAATGAATGTAATCCCAAATAATATTTTCCACAGAATAACGTCATCGCCCAACAATGTGAATATACTCCAGTTATTCATGCGCCATATGACGAATGGCTTAGCCATAACTCGTGAGTTATTTGTACATTATCGAATCCTTTCAGACTTATCTGTACCGTGGTATCGATTGGTGCGGCAGGTATTCCCAGTCCAGGACTCACTAACTTGGTTATCGTGTTAGAAGCAGTTGGACTTCCTATTGATAAGATTGGACCAATATTTGTTGTGGACTGGTTTTTGTAAGTCAATACTGCAATTGCAAATTAGTATAAATAATCGACGTATGCCCTTTCATCAGAAGTTGCAAAATAATTTTTCCTTTATCTGAAAAGAATATTTACTTATTTATTAACTTTACAACCTTTTATACATGAACACATACTAGAAATTCAATTTAAGAATATACACATATATATGAAGGAAATGAATAAGATTGAAGGTATAGTCAACAGGACAAGAATCCCATATTAAGACCAACCCAAAAGAGATAACAATATAGTTATAACATATTTAGGGACACAAACACACATTAACAAACTGATATAGGCTATTTGAATAACTAGTAACATGAAAAATGCATGAAATTAACTTTTAAGAACAGCAAGTTGGATTGTAGGAACGACACTTGGAATAATAAGTCTTCCAAGTGCGCATTGGATTAACATCAACGGTAGATTCAAGTTTCGAAAGGTCATGGTGAGAATACAGATTGTTTTTGAAGAAATTAATAGAGATACAGTCGGTGATATGAGCGGGAAGACTATTCCAAAGAAAAATAATCTGTTGAAAAACGAGTTTCTAAAAAGAGAAGTTCTGCAAAGATTAGGAGTCTGAAGAGATAATGACAAAAGAAGAGACATCTATAGATCATGAAGACGTTTCAAAAACTGTACGAAATTGGAAGTAATTTGAGTGTTTTTATTGTTGATATGATAAGGATGATTTGAAAGAACGCGTTTGCGAGATATTTTGAGTAAGACAAATTTAGAAACATTAATTAAATCTGTGTTGCCAAGACAGCGACCATTTACTGTCGATCATCAGCAAACAACGCAACAGTACTGTTTTTTTATTGTATCTGGAAGATCATTAACATATAGGACGAAACGAATAGGACCAATTACACTACCCTGTGGTACACCAGATGTAACATCAAGATAAGAAGGGGAAACTCCTTCAACAACTACGCGCTGATATACCATAAGAGTGATAAGACTGATGCTTACCAACGAGTTTGTTGTGAGGAACAGAGTCAGAGGCTTTAGCAAAATCTAAATAAATAAGGTCAATTTCTCTAACCAGTGTCAAGAGCAGAACCGACATCATGACGGAACCTGTAAAAGTTGAGTAACACACGATCGATTTGAACGAAACCCATGCTGAAGACTGTATTAGGAATTTTTAACAAAAGAAACAGCTTGAGTATCTTTACTCAAGTTGTTTCTTTTGTTTCTTCACATGCTCGAGAACCTTAGAAACTAGAGAAAGTAATGAAATAATGACTTCATGAGAATCTCCTTTCTTAGGAACAGATGCAACGTTTGCAAGTTAACACATTCAGAAGGAACTATTCCACTTTCTATAGATATCTCAAATAAAGCAGCGAGAGATGGGGCAAGTTAGAAAGTTAAAAAGTTAATAAGACAAACTTGAATGTAATCAGATTTATATATATATTTACTAGATCTTCCAATGAAAGATTGCTTGTGTCTCTCGGTTTTAGATAGAACTGTATAAGAATTTTTCTGTCAAAGTTCATATGAGTATTCTCTAGGATCAGGTAATTCACGCCTGCTTCTTAAAGTTGACAAGCAGTCTCTGTCCAAATCAAGAATTCTCAGACTTCTTGTCTGTGCACTTCAATTTCTTGTTGTAGATAATCTGGAAGCCCTGTCCATACGGGCGATGCATATACTCTAATACTGGTCGAATTTTAGATATACTGTATAAGTTGTCAATCCGATGTCGGTTGGTAGTTGGGATTTCTCACACTGTCTAAGATGGTATAATCTCTTGTTTGGCTTACATGTAATTTGATCTACATGTTCATTCCATTTAAGATCATTTTCGCATGATGGCTTTGGCTTTAAAAGATCAGCGGGAATGCCATCCGAACCATGCAGTTGCCTTAGACTCAATCAAATTACTGAGGAAGTGCAAGAATCCAAAGCTGGAAAAGAAATATCACTACAACTATTAAATACTGATGCGAAATATCTATTAGAGGCATCAGCCTTTTGATGTCGATGGTTTCTGATCTTTATACTTCATTACATCAGGTAGTGATGGCTTTGAGGATTTTGATTTAAAGAATCTCCAAAAAGATTTACGTTAAAAGCTCACTCATACTCACACTCCAGTTAAACTCGAGTGAGATGCCCTCAACTGAGAGTGAAGTATGGGTATGAGTATGAGTGGAGTTTGAGTTTAACTGTTTACGTTGAGAGGGCGCACTCATTTGTTAAGCAAACTGGTCAGTTTGCATTCAAAGAGCTTACTCAAGTGTGACTGACTGGGGTTTAGTTCAGTAAACAATCATGAATGCATGTTAAATAGAGTGTGATCTGTCTCGGCTGTGAAGTTCCAAAGACAACGTGCAAGATGTCATAAAGCAGGCAGTACTTTTTGCAAACAGCAAATAGCCTGCGAGTCAAGCTCTGGTTAGGGGAAGGAAGAGCCTGCAGTCGCTTCTAATAAATTTTCGTGTATAGCGTTCGCCCGCGAACGCTAGCTTTTCATTGGCTATTGCTCTAATGACACGTCAATCAACAGTAATATTAATATTCAAAACGGTCAGCAACGACGGCGGTCATCAGCAACGATGAGGCGCTCGAGGAGTGTTTAGAGCGTGTATTAAAATAACTAAACTATGTTTTAGAAGTATAGGGATTGTAACCATGTCCTGATAACTCACTCCACTGTAAAATAGTATGGTAGATATCCTATACGCGAGTGCAGGCATTCTAGGATTTCTGCACCGAATAAGTGTTGATGTTGCTAAAGCAATAGCGTTGATTCCTCGCTCATTTTCATCATCTTTCAAATTTTCCAAGTTGCAAGCGCTCCCTCAATACAGTGTTTAGTATTGGGCGATAAACCTTAATCTCCCTATATACAATGGTGTTTGAGAATACAGAGAGTTGATCAGGTTTGATACATTACAACTGTCCGACTTTATATAGAAGGCTTTGCATTCCCGGTTAACTTCTCGCTGTAAAGCATTGATTAGTTCCCTCGAGAGAAACACATGGCGAAAAAATGCATTTGCTATATACTGGCTGCCACCGAGATAAACAAATGTCTAACTATAACAGTCGTATTTTTGTCAAAATTGATTTTAACAACAACTCTAATGTTTGCCATCCCTCTATATATTTGTTGAAATCGACATATATCACAAGACACGTGCGTGAATTCTACTCTGATATGATTGGTCAGTCGAGTTTGAATTTATTATAAGGGGCGGCACGAATATTTATTGGAAGCGATTGCAAGCTCTCCCTGACCAGAGCCTAGCTGCCTCGCAGGTTAGTAGCAAAGCACAAGGATGTCCTGGAGAGTAAAAGAAATGATTTCAGGACAATAGCGGGGTTACGATGCACCAAATCTACGACGCGGACGTGACATAAAAACCGTTGCTAATGTGTGGAATCAGTGTTATTTTGCTTCACTTGTGTCTCTGACTTTATTTACCAACTGGAAGCCATAATCCGTGTAGTGAAACTGTGGGAATAGTTACAGTTTTTGTATCTGCGAATGCAGATATGTTGTTATCGTGCGCGTACCGGAAGTTTGTAAGCGTGCTTCTAGCCAATCAACGACAGCGTATAGTTGAAATGACGTAATGATAATAATTTCAAAATGGTGGTTTACTGAAGGGTGAAACAAAGGGAAATTTGTGAATTTACAGTTAAAATTAAACATCAAACGCAGTCAAAATAACGTCATTTTACTAGTCTGAATATGGCAATGGTCGAGAGTGTATTTTTGGCAAACATTTGAAGGGTTTCATCATTTAATACGCAGTGCAAACGAAATGATTCGCAATTTTTATAGACAAACAAATTATTGACTATTGGCATTGAGATACTCTTATGAAACTATGAAAGTAATGACTCTTCCACATGTTACCATTGACATTGTAAGTGTATATCGAGTGTAAGTGTTGATGTTTATGTACTTCTCAATTGAACGTTTTTATTGGTGACTTTAATTGATATAAATTAGTTGAATGAAACCAATAGAAGTCCTTTATATAATTTCTTTGTCAACGATCATAACTATAGACAATTGGTGTCTGCTTTCATTACAGACAACCAGACTTTGATAGATATTTTTATATAATTTAGCAGAGTCAGAAGCTAAGTCACACATATTGGAAACATTTCGATGGGGGGAGTGAATAGGCTTTCGGATCGTCGGATTTCACAGAAAAAAATGTTCGGATTTCGGATCTGGCGAATATTTTACACGGATTTGCGGATTTATCTAATATTTTGGCTCGGATTGTGGATTTAGCTTGCAATTTAGTTCGGATACTGGATTGTGACTTCATAGTAGAGCTTTTAACGGATTCAAATTTAGAAAAGACCATTGTCGGATCGGCGGATTTGTATACCCCTACTCACCCCCCCCTGATCATAAAGCAGTATCTGCATTGATTAATTGCTTTCATTAAAGCAAAGCCAAAGTAATAGTGGCTGCATAAAGAGCAGAGATTCAGCTTCAGATTGGAATATCAATACTTATAGTAACAGTTGCAACCAATCATAATTATTAACTTGCAGTATATTTAACAGTTATTCTACGAACTCGAGTCGAATATGAACTGATAGCAGATGAGGCGCGTAGCGCCGAATTGGCTATCGCTCATATTCGACGAGAGTGAGTAGAATAACTGTTTTATTTTATACACAAGGTCTGAATTTTCAATATTTTTCTATTTTGTTTATGTTTTATCTTCGCTCTTTCAGCCGATTATTTTTTAAAAAATATATATTTTTAACCATTTCAAATTTTAAAAATTCATTTGCTAACCTGTAAGCAATTTGTGGGAGTTTTTTCAAGGTGTTTTTAATCCTGTAAAAGCTATAAAAAGTGAACAACTTGCCGTTTTCTCGTTCGCAAAACATCGGAAATTCAGTTTGAGCCTCCATTTTGTTTTTCTCTACTAGCAGGATATGAGCTAATATCCTGCTAGTAGAGAACCAATCAGATTGCAGAATACCTCATATCCAGACCTTGTGTATATAATAAAACTATATATCCTGGAGGGGGTGTTCTCTTCTTCATCCACCCTGATTTCTGTAACTGAATGTCATTGCCAAGAACACCAGATAAGCAATTTATATCCCCCCTTCCCCTATCCCATACTATATTATCTTACAATCAACAACAACCATATGTCATAATGCGATCTTATTTATAGCACACAATGTACAAAACTAAACCTACTATTCTGTTTATTGGATTTTCTTCCACGACAAAATATTATTGCATGGATCTGGTATGCTGAATTGTACAATTCTGTTCAAGAACTATATGCATCGATTATACTTCTAATTTCCATACTTGTTATCATTTGTTATTGATGAATGACCTTCAATATATGATTTTTTATGTATTTACTTGGCACAAACAGTTGATTTGTGCTCCATTAACCCTGACTATGCCATTTTCTAAAATGAAATAGATCAATTATAAACAGCAGAAATGTTGATGTCATGTATCTGCAAGTCCTAAAAACAGCATTCTAATATTAATTCCACCAAGTGAAGTGCAAGAAACCATATCATTGAAGTCCACCTTATCACTGAAGTCCACCTTATCACAACCCGCACACCCGATTACCTATATATACATGAACTTACGGTCACAGCTCAACAGCTGGACGTTGTAGCTCAGTTGGTTATAGAGCGCTGCGCCGGAATCGCAGGGCCGGAATCGCAGTCGTTCCTGGTCAGGTCTTAAAGAAAAACAGCATTCTAATGTATATTGGCAACACCTGTTATCCTGACAATATCTATATGCATTTACAATGTTCTCGCATGCCTGCTAAAGTTTATTGTGAACTGTCAAGAAGATTTGGAACCCGTCATGTTTTAACAAGAACATTATAAAACTGAAAATGATTCAACAAGAACATCATAAAACTGAATATCATCTTTGTGAAGTTATGGCCGGAATTAGTTTCTGCAAGTTGAATATATATCAGCCATTTTATTTTTTTTTCATCTGACATACTATAACTCTAACCTCGTTTAACTGTGTATAATGTCTATAATATATATTTGTGATGTTTATAGAAAATATGTTCATTTAAACATCAGTCTCTTAATATTTTTACAAGCTACTGAGTATTGATTGAAGCCCTTGGTAACAGTACATGACCATGACCTAAACTTTTGATATTACACGAACTTTAATGTACAGTATATATGAACGCAGTGTACTAAACTTTATAGTGTTAACGTGGCTCCTCAAATAGAAACTGCTAACCTGAAGTAGACACTGCTAACCTGTAAAGACATGCTAACTCGACGTTACTGTAAAAGCAAGCTAGAACTCGCCACAGAAGTGAGAGATTTGTAATTTTATAGTATTTAATGTCTATAATATGTAATTTGTAATGTAATGTATTTTCCTTTAATTTATGTTTAGATCGAATAAAAACTAACCATCTAGTCCGGATCTGAGACAACTAAAGCAATCTAGTCCGGATCTGACACAACACTTAGTGTTCGTAAGTTTCAATGAAGGAAAATACCTGAAAATTTAAACCATAGTTTTTGGTGTAATATATGTAATTGGGCAAGTACTGGTGTAAGACATTGTGCAGCCTAAATAATTAGAGGACCAGTATTCAAAATAGTTGTTATATACTCCGACTCCTATGGTGAACATATACGTAATAAACTATGAAAACTACGATTATAGGAACTAAAAAAGGTGAAATATTTAAATTTGTGGAACGTGATATAAAAGGCGAGAGATTGAAAATGAGTAGGAAAGGCAACCCTGTATGCATTTCAACCCAACAGTCTTCTTCTTTAAAGGGGGTTGTATAGGTAGAATTTGCAGAGGAAAAGGAAGGAGTTTGGAAAAAATGTGAGAAAAACGAATTATTACGAAGCTATGGAAAATAACCAATTACACAGTATTAACAAAAATGTAAGGTGGAAAGATAGTGAAAAATTATATATTACTACTACATGTTATTAGTCAAGTTATCCTACCAAAGGTCTTGTTAGTGCGAGACATTCCAACACCACACATTTTATTGTTCATCTTTTCAGTTAATTTTGAAGTAGAGCAAATGACAGGTCCTTTTAGAACTAGCTTACACAATAATACAGTGAGTTTGAATGATTGTGATGGTAAGGTTGGAGTAAGATTTATATCATAGTGTGATCATGTGAATGTAGGTGGTTGCATCCTAATATGGTGAAGGGAGCTTAAATTACAGGTATAGCGATGTTTGGCAATAATAAGTGATCCGTAAGGGTTAAAAATTAACGATTACACCCTGCAGGTTTTGATTTACTATATTATAAAAGAATCTTATGTAACGTTTTGGTGTTTTCCAAGCAATGAATCGTGTATGAAACTGAATTTGTAACGTATAAAAAACATCACCAATAGAAAGTGATCCATGAGTTTCCGGCCTGTTGTTGGCTTTTAGCAAAGGGTGGGTCATTAATTTTTGTGGGGTGGGCCATTGATAATTAAGCCTTATTCCAGGGGTGGGTCAAGGAAAAATATGCAGTTGAAGATTTGATTTCTCCAGCCCACGCCCCCCTCCCTCTCTATACTTTATGACTGATTCCAGCCTAGACCTAGGCCTTCTATTTTTATTTTTTTTTTAATATTCAGCGCTTTTTCACATGAGAAGACAGGGAGTAGGTGATTTGGGGGCGGGGCGAAGGAAGGGCGCAAGCGAAAAATAGAAGGCCTAGCAGATTTTCCAATCAGTGTTGTTGGGTCCGGGATTTTATCCCGAGATCTCGGGAATTTTTAAAGCAGTCGGGATTTTTTTTAAATTTTTATTTTAAAAAGTCAATCTCGAGATTTTTGGGGGATTTTTGAGAAAGGGAAGTTCGAAGTTTAGAAATTGATTTTTTGGTAAAATTGACTAGAAATAAACAATTTTGCTAAAAATGTAGGGTCCGTTCGCTCGTATTTAAACCTTATTGAGTATTGGGCTGCATATTTAATGCCAGATTTCGTTTTTACAACATGACGTACGAGGCTATCCCAGTGAACTCTACTATATACTGGAACGATAACGTTCTACTTTCGTTTACTATATACTGGAACGAACGTTTTGTAGGTATAAACACGCGTGATTTTTGCGTGGGCTTGTCACGAGGTTCGGACAGTGCTTCCATTTTGAAGAAAATTTCCTTTTTGAAGGAAATTTGAACTAGTCACAGAGTAAAGATACACTCTGTGAACTAGTGGAAGGAAATTATTAGGAAATTCGAATCTGAAAGAAATTTGAAGGAAATTTCGGAAGATTGAAGGAAATGTGAAGGAAATTGCCTTATTTCTAAAAAATCCTAAGAATACGGCAATTTCCAAGATGCGCTTCAAAATATGCTGAAAATCCTGTCTGCGAGATGCAAAATCTGAAAATTTTCTGGGGGAGGACCCCCAGACCTCCCTGCTTATTCTCCTTCGTATTAATCTAAATAAACTCTTTGTCTCTGCCCTTTGATAATTCAGCTCCTGCAACGTCTATGTTCCTTCTAGAACAAGAAATACCCGGTTATTCGAGATAAATTACTATAAAATCAGTTTTAAGGAGGCTCCCTACAGTTGCATGCGGGATGTTCGCGGGACCTATCCCACGCAACCGCATGATCAAAACAAAACAAAAATTGACCACGCTTTTTTTAAAAATAAAGCTATTTCTGAAAGGTTTCTAATGGAAAAAAGCGTTGAATAATACTTCGTTTTGAGTGCCAAATCACTTGCGAGTCTATACAGCAATTCTACATATGATACGAATATCACTAGACCAAAAAATAGCTACGAAACAATGTTTTTTAATTCCTCTAAAATATACACTGTCAACTGTAAAACATTTGCAAAATTGCATACAAACCATAGGCAGCCCAAAACGGCGTGTAGAATGCACCAATAATGCTTCCAAATGTCAATTTGCATTAAGCTCGCCCCATTCCTTTGTCATTTGTCGCGTGCCGCAAGCACTCAATTTGAAAAGCAGTGTTGATATATATAGATTATACCTACGTATAATACCTATATACCTACCTATAGGTATAATCTATATATATATATCAACACTGCTTTTCAAATTGAGTGCTTACGGCGCGCGACAAATGACAAAGGAATGGGGCAAGCTTAGTGCAAATTGACATTTGGAAGCATTATTGGTGCATTCTACACGCCGTTTTGGGCTGCCTATGCATCAAATCAAGAAATGTTTTCTATTTCGCTGTCGTCATGCAGTCGTTATAATGCAAACTTTAAATTGGACCAATCAGTGTCCGCTATTCATGACAGTCCGCCATATATTTGAGATCAGTGAGGATGACCACCCATCGTTGGTGACCCACGCGCATATCAAAGCATTATGCCTTGCCGATGTAAATAGAGTATATTATGCATGATTGTTTTTTTAGTTAATAATTTTAATATTTTTATGATAATTTATAGTAAGTGCGCACTGCTTCTGAAAGGCTACCGTGAATAAATAAGCTTAAATAATAATAATAATAATTGATGAACTTTAGACTTCGCTAATGCTTTCGTTTCCCCAGGTGTAAATAGCCGGGGGGAATTAGCACCCTCGCACGGCGCTTCGCGCCGTCGGCTCGGGGATTAACGCTGTTTTGTTTTTTAATACTTCTTGGCCTAGAAAGCCATTTAAAGTTATCCCGACGCCGTTCTGGGCGTAAGTCCGGGGCGAGGGTACTAATTCCGCCCAGCTATTTACACCCAGGGAAAGGAAAGGAAAGGAAAGGAAAGGAAAGCATTAGCAAAGTCTAAAGTTTATCAATAATCGGGCGCGTGACTATGGTTCATGAGTGGATCTCACTGATCTCAAAAAATATGACTGTTTGCCAGGAGTGGGATAAGCAAAATTTCAATTTTCAAAAGCATATATTTGGAAAATCATGTTTCACACAATGAGCTTTGAAGCAATTTTTGTCTGAAGAAATGAGAAGAATTTTTTACTATGAGAAATCGTGAAAAATAGGGCAAGTTTGCTTTGAATGATTAATATTTATGAATTTTGTTGCTTTAACTCTTTCCCTAAAACATGATCATGAACTGTTTTCCTTTCCAACGAAGCTGCAAGTTTCCTAAATTACCCTGTTTTATTTAAGAAAAAAACTTAAACTGATGTAAAGGAGAGCAAATTGATTTGAAGACGGAACTGAAATTACGGAACAATTTGAACTTATTATGTTTCATTAAGTAAAAACAGTTTATCGGCAAGACGGCAAATGTAGTTTTAATAGTTAAATGAACATTTCAAAACATTTTACGAAGCGTTTCAAGTTAAATTTTACATTAAATCAAAGCTCACAAAAAGCAGAATAACATACCTACAGTATATATTTCGGAAATTCATTGTTGTATAGCTAAAAGTCCTAATCTTTCAACTATTTTGCCGGTTTGTACAAAAAGATATAAAAAATTTGAAATTTTAAAAATATCTCGAGCCTGCGTTCAGTGTTCCATTTCCGAATGCTTCATGTTAATTCAATGTTTGGAAAATATAGGCGAGGGGTTGCTGCATCCATGTATTTCTAGATTATAAAGTTCTGCCAATTTACATGCAAAATGATCGGTATAGGTAATTTCACTACCCTGCTTTATATGAACCATATGTTATACCTCAAATACAACCTATATGCATTATTGATGCTTTCCAGAGATCGACTACGAACGACTATCAACGTGATGGGTGATACATTTGCCGCTGCAGTTGTTGCAAAATATTCTCAAAAAGATTTCGCAGAAGAAAGACCGCATGACAATTCTGATTCTCTGGAATTATTCGACAACTTGGCCAACGATGTTGTACCCGAATCTGAAGAGACCAACTTGTGACTATGGTCAAGGGGTGGGTTGACTACAATTTTGTAATAAATTCGCTATACTACAGCTACAATCTTTGCCAGAAACTATGGGACAGCTGCTGTAATTTCATATGATTTGAAAGGAATAGCGCCCTTCCCCCGTTCCCCCAGTTCAATGTTGGGCCAACAACAATCTGATGTCTGAATGCGCGTCGCCAACATTGAAACGGGTGGGGGGGAGGGAGGGTGAAAAATATATATGTATCAGGAAATGATATGTTACAATCGAATGCATGTGAAGACTAGATTGTCCCAATCTATATTGTCAAAGATTGTAGTTCGAAAAAATGTACGGATGAAGTTTAGCTACTGTTAGCAAACTTGAACAAAAGAAATGTCGTTTGTCAAGTATCTGTGTAGCATTTATTAAGTATCTGTGAAGTACAGACGACCTGTATACACAAGTCTATGTATTGTTAACTTCACTGATACATATAGGCTTGCCCACGCAGATTGTCTTGAAGGATTATGAATACAAGTTATACAACCTCAAACAAGTTACCCTAGAACGCTTTCCTGAACATGAGTCCATATCATGTCAGCAAAAATTTCATTTGACCGTTTATCACGTCAGCAAAAATTGCATTTGACGAGCCCCCTTGATAAGCCTTTGGCTTTTGAGGCAAATATTTCAATAAAGTTTATATAAAAAAAGGTTTGTAATGCAATAACTTTTTCCTTCGGTTAAATTTTCTGAAGTTTTGCGGTATTTTTACAGCACTAGTCATTTATTGCAACATACTAATTTTTAAAAAATCGATAAAACAGTTTTTGTGGAACAAATTTCGCGTAATCTCTCTCTTCTACAGTTCTACTAGATATTTCCTTTACACCTACAAAATTTCAGAAATTTTGACCGAAGGAAATTTTAATAAATCCATTTTTAGTCCAAAATGTGATCTTTGTCTGCTGTCACTCAGTCCACATTGTTACCATAACAACACACAAATTTGTTCTTCCGAAAGATTATTTTTCAAGTATAAAGATTACGCAAACATTTCTACTTCAAAAAATCCCCATTTCACTACAGGCGGCCCATTTAATGTTTGAAAAAATAGAAGATGCGTAGCCAGGTTGAAACATTATTTATTGAGCGTTCTCTGACTTAATATTTATTTCTACGAGCTTTCAGCTATCAGTCTATAGCCTTCGACGGGTGTATACAATGTTGTTAATTTACATAAATACTGCAGTAAAAATTATTAATAAGACTCAGGAACTATTAAGATAAGATTAAGATTAGATTACGGTTAGAGGTTATGGTTAGGGTTATGGTTATGGTTAGGATCAGGATTAGAGTTTCCCCTAGATAGATGATTATCATCTATTTGTGTACTTTTGACAATTGATGCTATTCATCTATTTATCCCGGAGACTGTGCTGGTAAATCACTGTTTTTTCTATTTTCCGGTCGAGAAAACGACCTATGTTCATTGTATTTACCGCTTACCTAGATCGCTAGCCCACCTAAATGGTCGCCGTTAAGTAATACAGTGCCAGTGGACGATAATAAACTTTTTTGTTTAAAGAGGCTGTCAAGTCCGTTCTGCAGCTAATGCGCATGTTTTGTTTACATTTTTGTTTCAAACAATAGATAACAAGACGCTCTGTAGATCGTTAACTCGCTGGGGCTATACAAATGAAAACTAAATTTTTTCACCATATTTGCTCATAATTTGGTAACCGCTACAGAAAAACAGAACAATTTACAGAAAACAAGACGCCAGCTCAGGCGTTCACACCGGCCTCGGTTGGCCAAATAACCTCTCATGTGAGTTTTGTTTCAACCCAGGGTCTTTCTTAGAACGGTGCGAAGCGGTTTGTTTTGTTTATTTGTTTTTGACTTTTTGTGATATGCATTGTCCCTAATTCAGACTAAAAAACTATTGTGTAAGGGTTGTGAATTTGTATGTTTTGCATGCGAAGGACGAAGAACCATTGTCATTCTGTTCAGGCAACACATTTATTTTTATTTTTTATTTATTTATTTCGCCCAATTTTCCAAAGTACAATAAAATTTAACTATTTACATTTTTATAATCTATACGTAGGGCTAGAGATCTTTTAGAAACCCTTTTGGGCTTTTATTTTAAGACCCCTAGTTATAACAAAACTTTTATTACTTAGTATAATTTCAGGATGTCATAAAAATAGTACATAATATAATAACGAAAATATATACAATTGTGAGAGTGTTAAAGGAAAATTAGTCTATTTAAAAGATTTTTCAGATTTTTTAAACTTTATACATTAAAATAGGATGATTAATTAGCTGATTGGT